>JAJJWW010001413.1:140205-326950 GCA_023531295.1 Papaver armeniacum
AGTAAATGATTCATTATCGTACTTTTGTCTAGATCGAGTTATTCCATAGTCTGTATATCGGTTTTGTATTCTTGAGGTTTATTAGGTAATTTGCATGTATGTATATACGAATTCTTAGTAGCATAGGCCTTAATTTCTTTCAAGTATTGGAATGCCTATGAAAATCTTGTTAATGATCAAGGTAAATTATTGACTATTGGAATGCCATGAGTTTGTTGACTATGGATCAGATAAGGTAAATTATTGCCCTATTTCTTCGGTAGGAATCAAGGTGTTAACGACGTTTTTCAAATTCGAGAGTTATCATTGTCCAATGGCTTTGAGCTTACATCGCCTTATTAGAAAAGCATGTACCTTAAGGCCAAGCACTATGGTAGCATGCTTCGGTTGTCTATAGCCCAAGTATAGGGAATTTCAACTATTTTGGGGATCGCTTGGCCTTAACGTGGAGATTTGGCTTTGCTAAACAGTGTAACATATTTGTTCCTCTTTTAAGCTAAGCGATGAGACACGGAAACTAAGCTTCCATTTAACTCTTTTTATTTACTG
This sequence comes from Papaver armeniacum, assembly GCA_023531295.1. Classification (NCBI taxonomy): domain Eukaryota; kingdom Viridiplantae; phylum Streptophyta; class Magnoliopsida; order Ranunculales; family Papaveraceae; genus Papaver; species Papaver armeniacum. The sequence goes on from JAJJWW010001413.1 coordinate 140,755, forward strand.
AAACTCTTTTTTCCTTGTTATATCTTTATTTTTTTCTCTTAGATATTTTTTCACTTATAACGATTATTTACCTATGTCCAACGAAAAATATTGGGAAAGACAAATGAAACTCAGTCTCCGTGTCCATAAGTGATGCCCCTCTCTCATAATAAGGCGCACCTTCTTTCTCATTTCGCTTGGCTATATTAAGCTAAATCTAAGAGAAATGTCCACACCATAGTGCTTGCCATATGATAAGATTTATCTAACTTAGAAAGTAAAAACGCATAGAATGCAAGATTCAAGATTGTCAGGAGTTTATGCAACTTTCAACTGGAGGGACGGACCTAGCAAAGGGCAAACCTAGGCTACATTCCGTCATTGATTTTGTCCAAACATCTTGATTTTTAATAGGGAAAATTGTGAAATTATATTTTTAGCCCATTTTCATATGTAATTAGTTGATACATATGATGTCCGTGCTTTGGTGACTATTATTATAGAGGCAGAATTGAGAATAATAATAGGCGAAAAATAGAAAACAAAACACTAAAAAGAATGTATTTCGAAGAAATATCTTCATTATGAACAAGAAAACTATACATACTTACACTATAGTTACATCTGCAACAAAAATTAAACACAAAAATAAGGTTTCTAAAATAAAACTAACTAGGAAAATGAACCTACTTCTTCAATTTGCATCTCCGGGGCTATTGAAATCTCCTGCTACGACGCCATTATTTTGACCTTGACGTCCAATTAGAAAAACATCATTAATTGTCACTTTGTGTATTCTTGGTCACTCTTCCCTCCATAATGCAATTGTATCTGATTGGTTCTTCTCGATCAAACAACAAGGCTTCTACATGCATGTGGCAATATCATTTTGTCACCCTCATCATCATCTGTAACAATGGATCAAACAACTTCAAGTGTTCGACATTAATAAACGAGCACATTCCTTCCCCATCCAATCGTTCCTTATTAAACTTCAACCATACCATGGTCATCTTGTTCTTCTAACGTATTCTAATTATCGAGTAAAGATCACCAAGTTGTTTGTAGAGAAATCTTGTGAACACCATAAACCATAGGAATCTACCCTAAAAGAACGAACCTAGATCTGATACCAACTTGATATGTCGGATCTCTATATAACCTGGGTGACTATTATTACATAGAGGCGAAATTCAAAATATAATAATAGACGAAAAATAGAAAGCAAAACACACACAAGAATGTATCTGGAAGAAAAAATCTTCTCTAGATTATGAACAAGAAAACTATACATAATTACGCCATAGTTACAGCCACAACAAAAATTAAACACAAAAATAAGGTTTCGAAAATAAAACTAACTAGGAAAATGAATCCACTTATTAGATTTGGATCTCTGGGACTACTGAAATTTCCAGCTACGACGCCATTATCGTTTTTGCTTAAATGAAAAATATTTTTTTTTCTTTTCTTTTTCCGGCTCTTTACCGTACTGATCTGATGAATTTTGATGGGAAACCATATGCCGAGTTAGTATCTTTATTTGCCCAATCTTGTTTTTCTCTGTAACGACGGTGAGGGAAAGAGAAAAAGAGATAGAGCAGCAGAAAATGAGATGAGATGATGAGATTAGGTTTAGACTGGTTTATCCATAACAAGATTTAAAGGTTCACACAATACCACGTGTTAAATCTAAAAATAATTTGATTGTTCTAATAGCTTCTGCAACCACATATTCTTATTTTCAAAGGTGATAACTTCAAATTCTGGTCTATCAAATTGAGAACTATTTTCATTTCTCATGATTTGGGAGTATTAATTAGTAGAAAATGATTATGATGAAATGATCCAGATGCAAAGCTAATTGCAACTCAAAGGAACGAGTATAGAAAAAAGTGAATACTGATGCTAAAGTTTTGTCATTCATACAAGAATGCCTGAAAGTTTATCTTTAGGAAACAATTAATCAGTGCATATATTTTGTTGACAAAGTTATGAAAAATGTAGTGCAATTAGTTCCAATGGTGAAGTAATTTCAGATCAAATGATTGTAGAAAGTGTATTGCGTCCTCTTACTTCTAAATTCGAACATGTAGTATAGCTGCTATTGAAAAAATACAAATATTTATCTGTTGTTTAGAGTGGTAGACAAACTAAGAGACAAAACATAAAGGGAGACAAAGCATGAAAGAGAGAAAGAGAAATCAGGCATGTTTTCTCATTAGTATTTACTCTTTAAATACAAGACAAGGAGAGCTTGTGCTAGTACACTTGTTGGTAAGGAGAAGAGAAAGAGTTACATGTGTCTAGTAGCAAAGGACTAGTTCTACATGTGTCCAACATAAAGACATGTGCCATGCACTTAGCCATAAGGAGTGGTCATCCATACCATGGACCACTTTACTACAACACTCCCCCTTGGATGACCATCACCACAAACTCATTGCTTTGTCAAAACCTTTCCAGAAAATATCCGTTGATGAAAAACTGGTCAAAGGAGAAAAATACTTGATCTTCTGAAATGGCGTCGCTTGTCAGGACTCTTCTCCTTTGTAGAACCGTGTCAGGAAAAATATTTCGCACAAAAACATGAACACTTGTAAGGAGAAGAATAGCCTCAACCGAAGTTGTATCTTTAGTGTTTTTGTTGTCTCATTAAAAACCTTGTCGAGTAACAAAACCCCATGGGAAAAAGTAACCTCGATGAAGGAAAAGAGTATAACACACTTTGATGTCATCAGTGCATCTCTAGATGCTCCCCCGATGTCGACATCTCTCCATGATTTGCATTTATGGTATTATTGTTGTCTCATTAAAAACCTTTTCGAGTAACAAAACCCAGTGGGAAAAAGTAACCTCTGTGAAGGAAAAGAGTTCAACATACCATCTGGTGCTCCCCCTGATGCATGACAATTTCTTTAGTCTAATACAGTCATAGGAGTGGACAATTCCTCTAGTCCCATGGAGTCACGGGAGTTCGGACAATCTCTTTAGTCCTATACTTCTCACATGTTTTTCAAATGTGGCCTTAGGTAATGACTTAGTAAATAAGTCTGCCACATTTTCGTCGATTTTACTTTTACATCGACCTGAATGTTTAGAAGACATTGTTGTTGCTGATTGTAGAAGAACTTCGGTGATATATGTTTCGTATTATCACCCTTGATATACCCTGCTTCATCTGTTCGATGCAAGGCTGCATTATCTTCGTAAATGCAAGTTGGCTCTTCAGTGGTAGAACTCAAACCACATGTCCCTCGAATATGTGTAATGATAGACCTTAACCATATACACTCACGAACCGCCTCATGTAGGGCAATGATCTCAGAGTGGTTCGTGGAGGTAGCCACAAGGGTTTGCTTGGTCGATCTCCAGGATATCGATGTATTACCGATAGTGAACACATATCCAGTTTGTGATCGACCTTTGTGTGGGTCTGAGAGGTACCCAGCATCAGCAAAACCAACCAAAACATTATTTGGGGTTCCAGTGTAAGGAGTCGCAATCACATTAGCATCTCTCCTTTCGTCTTCGTAGGGATAAAACAAACCCAAGTCAATGGTTCCCTTTAGGTATCTAAAGATATTCTTTATACCATTCCAATGACGCTACGTTGGCGCTGAGCAATATCTAGCTAACAAATTCACTGAGAATGAGATATCTGGTCGAGTACATTGTGCTAAGTACAACAATGCGCCTATTGCACTTAGATAGGGATATTCAGCTCCCAATACATCTTCGCCATCTTCCTTTGGACGAAATGGATCTTTATGTACATCTAAAGTTCGACCAACCATGGGAGTGCTAGCAGGGTGCACTTTGTCCATATTAAATTGCACGAGTATCTTATGGACATATGCAGACTGGTGGATTAATATTCCACAAGCTCGATGTTCTAGTTCAAGTCCTAGACACATTCGAGTTTTCCCAAGATCCTTCATCTCAAATTCGGATTTCAAATAGCTTGCAGTTTCTCTTAGTTCATCAAGAGTACCTACTATGTTCATGTCATCGACATAGACAGCTATAATAGAAAATCCGGAACTTGTTTTCTTTATAAACACGCAGGGGCACAATTCATTATTTGTATATCCCTTCCAAATCAAATAATCACTTAGACGGGTATACCACATCCGCCCGGATTGCTTTAATCCGTAAAGTGAGCGTTTCAACTGAATTGCAAATGCACTCCGTGGTTTAGAGTTACTTGATTTGGGCAATGGAAGTCCATCTGGAACTTTCATGAATATCTCTGTATCAAGATCCCCATAGAAATATGCGGTAACCACATCCATAAGTTGCATTTCAATTCCTTCTAAAACTACTAAGCTGACTAACTAACGGAACGTTATGACGTCCATTACAGGAGAGTACGTTTCTTCGTAATCAATCCCAGGGCGTTCTGAGAAACCTTGCGCCACAAGGCGAGCCTTATATCTCAAGACTTCGTTCTTCTCATTACGCTTTCGACAAATACCCATTTATGTCCTACGGGCTTTACACTTTGGTGGGGTTAGCACTACCGCACCAAATATCTGTCTTTTGCCAGTTAATTTAATTCAGCACGGATTGCATCTCTCCATTGAGGCCAATCTTCTCTCTTTTGGCATTCTGCAATAGAGCGTGGTTCGATATCATCGTGCTCTATAATCTCTCGAGCAACTGTATATGCGAATATATCATCAATATGCATGGAGGATCTTTCCATCAACACGTATGCACTTTCACAATCCATAGAGATTTCTTTGTTCTCTGGAATCAATTCAAACTTCGGGGCGTCCCCCAGTAATGATTCATGGACATAACTGTAATCAGAGACAATCTCATGAGATGGATTATCTGTATTGATGATATATGGATCGGTTTGTGCCTTACTCGCCCTTTTCTTCCTTGGCTGAGTATCGATCGAACCAAGTGGTCTCCCCCTCTTCCTTTTGGGGCCACGGCCTCAGCTACACTTCCACCAAGTGCAGCCTTGGTACCTATATTTATGGTACCTTTTCCCCCGTCGGGAATTTCAACCTTGCGGGAAGGTTTTGCGGCTGGTATATGTGATCTCGTCACTTTAGCAATATCAGTAAATGCATCAGGCATTGAATTTGCCACATTCTGAAGATCGATAATTCTTTTCACTTCACTTTCGCATTGTGGAGTGCGGGGATCAAGATGAGACAACGTGGGAACACACCACGACAATTCCTATCGTTCCCTTTGGAAGTCCTTTTCTATACCCCCCCCCCCCCCCCCCCCCCCAACGACGGAAAGGTTGTCTCATCAAAGTAACAATCCGCAAATCTAGAGGTAAAGAGATCGCCTGTCAAAGGTTCTAAGTAGCGGATAATTGTTGGGGATTCGTATCCAACATAAATACCTACTCGTCGTTGTGGACCCATCTTAGTACGCTGTGGGGGCGTAATAGGCACGTATACGGCACAACCAAATATGCGTAAATGTGAAATATCAGGCTCATATCCAGTTACCAACTGATAGTGCATGAGAAAAATGGTAGGCTAGAAGTGGGTCTAAAGCGGATAAGTAATGTTTCATGCAATATGGCGTACCCCGAGCAGTGTAGGCGAGGTTGGAACGCATAACCAATGCCCTAGCTATTATTTGTAACCTTTTGATGGTAGCTTCTGCGAGACCATTTTGAGTGTGTACATGGGAGTGCGGGATGCTCTATGTCAATTCTATTAGACATACAGAAATCATCAAATCCTTTAGATGTAAATTCTCCAGCATTATCAAGTCTGATAGACTTGATTGGATGATCAGGGTGGTGAGCCCTTAGTCGTATAATTTGTGCTAGGAGCTTTGCAAATGCAGCATTTCTTGTGGACAACAATGCAACATGTGACCAACGGGTCGAAGCATCCTTTGAACCATAAAATACCTGAATGGTCCGCATTATGGATGTATAGGTCCACAAATATCACCTTGTATTCTTTGTAAAAATGGAATATTTTGTTTGGTATCTTTAGCATAGGATGGTCTCGATCCTGTCTTTGCTAGAGAACAAGCTTTGCAGAATGAGCGATGTGCCTTCGATAAGGACAAAGAAGAAGAATGGGACAGTGGGTGCGCTTCAATTACTTTGGAAGACGAAGGTTGCACTTCTCTTGATTTAGAAGGCATAAAATGTGCATTATTTACTTTAGAATGCACATTGTTACTCTGCATTATAACAATCTTTTGTCCCATTTTCTTTTTCATTCGAAAGAACGGATGTCCGTGTAAGTTCTTCAAAACACGGATCATCATATCACGACCTGGGTGCCCTAGTCGATCGTGCCAAAGCTTATATAAGTCACCGGGCCAAGGTTCATCGTTGGCAACCACATGGGATTCGATAATCCTAATAGTGGTGATATACAATCCACTAGAGTGACTTATTAGTTTCTCTAAGATGCGCTTCCTTCCGCATTCACTAGAGGTCACATATATGTACTCAATTCCATTTTCACAATGAGTTTCTAAGTGATAACCGTTTGCACGGATATCCTTGAAACTTAAAAAAGTGCGGTGAGCTCTTGGTGCATATAGAGCTTCTGTGACTTTAATCATTGTGCCGTTTGGCAACAAGAATTGAGAAGTACCTCTCCCAATTATTACTTGCGATGATCCAATCATCGTAGTCACAGATGTATTATAAGGAGTAAAATCGACAAATAATTGTCTGTTTCTTAGGATAGTGTGGGTGGTTGCACTATCAACTAGACATTCAATTTCTCCTGGAGACATTCCTACAAGTACATTAGGTAGGAATGTTACAAACAAAGAAAAACGAACAATTTATCTCACTTCCTTTAGAGAATTTTGTTCTACTAGAATGACGTCCTTTCCATTCTAATTTACATGCTAAACAACAGATTATCATGAACAAACTAAAATTCTATAGAACATAATAGAAAATAAGTACTTATAGATAATCCATACACACAACATAAAGATGGTAAGAACTTGTTCAGCAACGGTAACATCTACTCAAACTATTAAACAAACGATAGTCTAAGATAACATAAAAACTTCAAAACATCTAAAAACAGACAGAGTCTAGCAAGCCAGAAACTAAATTCTTAGGCCCAAGCAAAATCAGGCACATCCATTGTTGGGGCAAAGTCCTCATTGCCCAGGAAGTCTGAAATTGCGAGGTTGACGTTAGGGGTTACATCATTTTCTTCCATATAGTTAGCCTCTTGTTCGAGAGTTTCCCGGTACTTTTTGTAGAGCTACATTGGCACTAGCCTTGCAATGCTTGTACCAATGTCCCGGTAAATCCACACCTAAAACAAGGCGCACTTTGTCTGTGACCTTTTTGTTAGCGGGATTTTTAGGTGTTTTCTCGAACTTAGGATCACCACATGTGTGGCCAGAAGTTCCTTCTCTGTGCCAAACATTAGAGTGACCTTTACGTCCTCGACCTCGATTATGTCCCTTACGTCCTCTTCCACGAGAGGCATTATCTCCACGTCGGTATGGATCACGGGAATGTGAATCAGAATTTCGAGCCCTCTTTCCTTTGGGGTTCTTTCCCTTATTGACCTTGCCATGGTTGGCTTCGGGAACTTTCTTTTTCCCGACAGCTCTGGCATTGTTATTGACAAGAATCTCATTGTGCCTTTCGGCCACTTGGAATAAGTTTATCAACCTCCGAATGTAGTGATTCTTTTGTTGTCCACCTCTAAACGATCTTGGTTCGCTAGTATCATGGGACGAGTGGAAAGGTCGATAGGGTTTTCTTTCGAATCATTTCCTCATCAAGTAAGTTTCTTTCCACGAAGTCCAGACGTGCTGAATCGTAGCATGTCTTTTTGGAAATCATTCACTTTTACATAATCGAGAAAGCGGATTTCATTCCACTGGACAGTAAATTGTGGTAGCAAGGAATCATGAATGTTCCCAAAACGGCTCTCTAGAGCATCCCATAGCTCTTTGGGTGTCTTCAAGTGATGATAACCCCAATGTAGGTTAGGATCGATATGCCTCTTAAGGAACATAAGAGCATGAGCTTTGTCTTTCTCAGTTGCCGGAGCAGCGCCGACAGATGGCTTGATAGTGGAGGTGTAGTCCTTTGCCACGAAGGTGGTTTCCATATCAGATACCCAACGATGGTACTCAAGTCCTGCTGATTCCAAAAGTTCGAATTCTAGTCGAATTGGGTCCATCTACATAGACAAAATAAAGGACATTAATATGGTGCTCAAGTCTTTCTGAGTCCATAACAAATCACGGTATCATTTTCCCATCACCAACTTTATTTATGGTTTTATGGGTAATACGGATATGTCATATAGTCCAATCTTTGATCATAACCCAGTCCACAAAATTAATTAACCAAGCTTCTTTATGGTTTTTAACAAGGGAACTGTTTGCAAACCAAATTTCTTTATGGTTTAAAAATTGCAAACAATTTGGTAACAAGGTTGACAAAATAGTCAACTAAAAATAGGTCTATTAGAAAAAAAAATAAACTACATGCCCATCATTTATATACGCATATAAAATTACTGGAATTTAAGTCGCAATTCGTTTGCATATTTAGTAGCGAACAGTTTGCGGGATAAAATAAATTTTGGTTAATATTTGTGACATGCATGAGTAATATCAAACTAAGATATAATACTAAACATAAAGTATATGTCAAAAATTTAAATTATTTTTAGGAAGGTCTAAATAAAATAGTTTAACATACTAAAAAAAAATATGTATGGTAAATTATAATATTTGGTGGGGATAACATCATGGGTGTATACCAATATGATGAGTATTTGATAAAAATAAAATACTAGGATACTCATGGAATAAAAGAAAAATTAACATACATACATATGCATCATGGGTATAATAAATTTGCTAACAAGTAGAATGATATGATATTCTTCAAAGGTAATATCCATACATGTATTTATTTATTTATTTTATTAAAAATGAAAGATCAAGTACAACATCACATGGGGAGTTTGAAATAAAATCAGTGAGTTTTTTTTTTTTTTTTTTTTTTTTTTTTTTTTTTTTTTGAAAAGTAAAGCAAATTACACTTTTGCGTATCACATGATTTTAATTAATTAAACTATAGATAAAAATGTCACTTTCATGTTAGAAGACAAGCATGTGATCATAAAGAAACAAATAAGCTATCACTATCAAGTTGAAAATCAACTAGTAAAAATCAAATGGATTATTTCTTTTAACTTTTGGTGTAACTAAAATAAAAGTAGAAGCTAATATTATCATGTCATGTGATAGATGAGACAAATATATCACTTTCAATAAGAGTAAATAGGTACATGATAATGGAAAGAATGGTTGAGTTATACCTTCTATTGGAAAAATTCTACTACTTGATTTTGAGAATGAAGCCAACAATTTTCTTTTGTTTTGTGTTTGAAGGTTTGAAACTCAAATGGTTAGGAAAAATGCTGATAACGTGTTTAGAGTGGTAGACAAACTAAGAGACAAAACATAAAGGGAGACAAAGCATGAAAGAGAGGAAGAGAAATCAGGCATGTTTTCTCATTATTATTTACTCTTTAAATACAAGACAAGGAGAGCTTGTGCTAGTACACTTGTTGGTAAGGAGAAGAGAAAGAGTTACATGTGTCTAGTAGCAAAGGACTAGTTCTACATGTGTCCAACATAAAGACATGTGCCATGCACTTAGCCATAAGGAGTGGTCATCCATACCATGGACCACTTTACTACAACATCTATTTATTTTTAAAAGAAAAATATTTTTTTGGGTCTCTTCACATGAGAAAAGGTTGAATAGGTTACTGAAATTGGAAGCATACGAAGAGAAAACTCTATTGGCTAGAGAAAATGGTAAAAGTCTTTCTTCTCAATCATGTTAATTCAATATGGAAAAGGACAAACCATACTACTAAGGTTAATTTTTGACATCAAAGACAATATACTACAGTGCTATCGTTGTAAAAAGTTCAATCATATCAAAAAATACTGTTGTAATGACAAACCAAAAGAGGAGCACGCAATTTTATGCGTAGGAAAATCTGATGATGAACAAGATGTAGTTACTCTAAGGAAAAAATTATGACAATAATTTTAATGTTGATGATGTGGATGATGATGATCATGTGATGTTGACGATGATGATGATATGATGTTGTATGGTGGGAATGTTATGGTATTATGGTGAGAAAGATGATGTTTGAACTACGAAAGAATGTTGGGATTAATTCAAACATGGTCAAACGGTTTATAACAAGGATGAAAAGTTATGGGATTGAAGATACTCATGAGAGTATGGAAACACAAGAATCATTAATTCCTTCGAATTGCATCACTACTAGTTTCAGCCAACCCTCTCAAAAGCTTAGCCAGTGGTTTACTGATGAAGCTGTGTCTAAGGTGTATTGCTACATAAGATCAAGCTCGAAACCTGAACTCCTTGGTTCTTATTATAAACTGATTGGTCATGGGACGAGCGTCCAAAGTTGCCAAAATGGGGACAGGTGGTCAAGCTTAAACCACTCAGACAACATTGGTCAGATCGATTCAAAAATGAGCATTCACTCATTTACCTCTTTGTACCTTCTATTGTGGATAGACAGTTAACAAATTTTCTCATTTTTCTACTATGTTGTCTTTGCTCTTCAACGAGTAGTTTTTTAGTAGCATAAACAAACGTTAAGTGTGAAATTTTTGAAAGTTCGAAATCAATTTCAGTTTGTTTTGATTCTGATGCCTCGGAATAAAATACATTAATGTAGTTTTTTTTTAATATCAAGACAACAAGAAGAAAATATGTTCAACCACCATCATCTATGAAAGGAATCAAATATACAGATCAAATTATCTACCACTGAGCTACTGAGGAACAACGGGAAATTATAGCTCATAGAGTTCAATTCCCATTCTCAACCCATGACCAATATCATATAGTGACATCCCCAAATAAAATGTAGTATATATACTATCTAACCGGGGTAAAGCCGGACTACTAAGTAATAATCAACCGGGTTAAAGCCGGACTACTATCTTAAGACAATAAAATGTAATACTATTTATCCGGGGTAAAGCTGGGCTACTAAGTAATATTCAAACAACGTAGCATTGCCCTACTAAGCTTAGCAAAGAGATATGAGGATTCACAGACAATCTTCGCGGGGAAACACCCAACGCATATCACACAACATACCCATTTAATTACAAACAACATACTCACAGAAAATAAGGACTCATCATGCTCGAATATAAAGTAACTTAATGATTACAAAAAGGTTACAAAGTTCCCACCTGATTTGATGACAAGCCACGCCTATCTTGAAGTCCAGAATCCACTAGTTCATCCTTTGAAGCGATCGTTGTTTATATAGACTAACTGTTAATCATACAAGCACTCTAAAAGTTTATCTATTCATACAAAGTTCATAACATAACATCATACAAGTTCTCAGTCATAGGTTAAGTGAAATAACTAGTGGTTCTAATTCTATCAATGGTTCTATAAATTGGTAAAAAGTAATTTGGGAATAAATAATTATCTACTTATCCAAATAGGGTCAAATTAAGTGTCATCGGAAATCCCTTGAAAAACTCTACAACTTTGCAGAAGGAACCGAAAACTAAATCGGACCGTAAAGGGTCCAAAACATCAAAAGAAAGAATCTGGCCCTAATCCCGACCCCGCGGGACAAACTAGCATGATCCACAAAACCGTCCCACCAAAAATACATATAAGTAGGTCTGACTCGGTCATTTTCCTCACCAACGGTTCATATTTTTTCCAAGTGTTGAACTCTAAACTTAAGGCAAAGGGTTAGCTTCCAAGATCTCTAAGTTACAGCCTATAAGTCCAAATTAAACAAACTATGGCTCTTTAGAAACACGGGATCACCTTCTACAACTTTTGCGTACTAATGCTTTTCCAGTTCTATCTCTAGCCTATCTAGAAATGACCAAACTTATAGACACGCGTGACTAATTACACATGGTCTCAGCTTCGTCGACTAGTTTTCTAACATCTATATCTCACTCGGTAATCAACCGATTGGGACAATATTTATATGTGCAGAACCACCACCTGGCTTACTAGAAATTCCATTCATAGAGATATATCAAATTAAGCCTCTAAGGTACCTATATATGTATCTAGATTATGACCAGTGACATAAACACCATTACATAAAATCATGATTCTCAACTTATTTGATTGATTGATTTATAACTTATAATCAATATATATGAATTACCTAATTACTATAAACATAATAGGAACAATTGTAAAGGTTAACTTGATTAGTTTTGACTAGTTTCCAACACTTTCATGATAATCATCATTACCACCATGCATGAACGTACACCATTAATTTCATGAAGAACTCTTATTCCCTTTTATATTTCTCTATAGCTATTTTCCATACAACATCTCTCTTCTTCTTGCTCATTATCATCATCAACATGGGTTGAAACTCTCTTTTCCTAATCTCTCCTATAAAAAACTCTAATGTTTTTCTCTAATATCCCAAAACAACACCACCACCACCTTGAGTTCGCATGATTCAACTCTCCAAACTCCAAACTACAACAGCTCATGCTTCTCATGTATTCATTATTGTTTATAAATCTATCTTTTGTGAAAATCATGCATATCTTTGTTATTATATGATAGTGTATGCATGTATTATATGCGTGTATTAAAAACTAATTTTCTTTTACATTTTGGGATGGTCTTGGATCTTTAGAAACAACTAATATATGTGTTTTGGGAGTATTTACTTATATTCAAAAGTGATTCTTTCCATTGACTGGAAAGTTGTTACAATCTTTATTTATTGTTAGCATGAAAGGGAGAAGGTTTCCTTTTGATTGGTGTGAGATGTGTGCCCCCAAATGTTATACCTAATTTATGCAAACCTAGAACGGCCTCGTTGGGTTGAATATTATATAGGTCTGGTTTTAATTTGGCCATTAAATTTTCTTTATTTTTGTACGGGGGCAACGCATGTCTCATACATGGATGTTTATTATTCTTTTAAATTACTTTCAAAAGCTATTATATTAATTTTTGGTGTTTAGATAGAATGATGTTGAGAATCTTATATAAGATTGTTGGATTTATGCAGGGATGGTAAAGGGGGCTCTCCACTGTGTAAGCACTTCGATCATATATAATGTTGTTACCATTAGATCTCTTTGGATACTTGCTATGTAGAGTGCGCGTAGAATAAGGTACTGGTAAGGTACACATCGTTTATGACTTGAGGACGGAAACCTCATGGGCGCTTTAATGATCATTGAAGAATCCGCAACAGTCATGGCTTGCTACTCCGAAGGAAGACGTCGCTCAACAATTATTTATGTTTTGAATGTGTGCCAGTTTAATGGTTGGTAGAACTTTATATTTCAGTACAACTTATTATTTTAATATGTTTTATCTATTTTTCTTTGATTTATCAGTTTTCTACAAAACCTGCATTGTCTTTAAATCATTCTAGTGATTACTTGAAAGTTAGTTGTTATTTCTGCTAGGCACCCTTCGGGATGTTGTGCTCACTCAATTCCCACTTTTAGTTTCAGAGACATATTCAAGATGTGAACGTGGAGATAGAGGCTTCGAGGAGTTGGTTTCGTTAGTTGGTTAGCTTCCGCTATATTATTTTGTGTTTATATTCTATTTTTAAACCAACTCACTATTGAATATGTATCACTTGAGAGGAGTTCTTATATTTATTTCAGAGAGGGTTTAGATTCGGGTTAATCTTTTTATAAAATGCTACAACTTTGCCGAAGGAACCAAAAGCTAATTCGGACCATAAGTGGTCCAAAAACTCAAAATAAGGTTTCTGGCACTAAGCCCAAGCCCGTGTGCCTGACCCGGCACGACCCGCTAATCCGACCAACTGACTCGATCTGAAAAACAAGTCAGCTTATCTGACTCACCGAGTCAACACTGCCAACTAGGTTTGACTCACTAACTTACTGATTTGACTCTGTCAATTTTACAAACACAAGACAGGAGTAAAAACATGCTTGAATACAGTATTTGTATAAATTTAAAAAATAATAATTACTAATGAGAATAGCTACATCCTTTACTACTGCTATTGGAATGGTTCTAAGTAAGTCTTTTTAGCACACGAAGAAAACCAAAAATAATATTAATTAAATAAGTCTTAAAAATGAATTTACTGAATTAAAAATGTATAAAAAAATCCTCATACTAATTAAATGATTATATAGAGAATGTACATATATGTATATGAGTTGCTTCGCACCTAACAACCTAAAGATTTATTTTGTGTTATATGTGGTACCACATGTATCACAAAATATATAATATATAACTCACAACTAAATGTAATCTTAAATTTGAAATTATTTAGTGTTATTTACTTCATGAACTTCTAATTAACAAATGAAAACAATGCAACTCTTTCCGTACCAGGGGGAAGGTTGAGATTGAGAGGTTGGTCCAAGCTGCAGGAAAATACAAGTCAGAAAGTTAAAAAAACACAAGAAAAGAGTCAAGTTAAGGTACTCATTTGATAATTACACATATGACATAGGAACACGATCAATAATATCGGAGGAAAGTTATCACCTAAGAAGAAAATTGAGGATACAATAAACATTGTTATTCAATGGTTTACATAGAGGATATAAGAGGAAAGAAGAAGCAGTTAGAAATTGTATGCATCATGTCCTAATCTAGATGCATAAGCAAGGTGAAACTGGTATTTAAATCAAAGTCGAGGAAACCGACTAATGTGGGGTTTGCAATCTTCTGTTGGTTCGCCCAAGTTCGTGTCTCAACACACATTTCAAGGCTCCAAAAATAATTGAAGTAAATTGGTAACCTCCCTTATATGGGTGATTCAAAATTAATGTCGATAGATGCTCGTTGGTGAACCAGGTCTAGATGGTTTGGAGTCCTAAGTCGTAACAACAATTCTATAAGGTAATTGGAAGTTTGACGAAATCTATTGGTGAGGACAACTCAGTTTCAGCAGAGTTTTGGGGAGAAAATTTGCCTTTAGGATCGTTTGCTCTAGAACAATGACTCGTATTTGGTTTGAATGTGACTCGATACACGTTACTAAGGCTTTGTCAGACTATTCTTTGGTACCATGGACGTTGGCAATTCATTGGGAGAATTGTACAAAATTCTTAGCTACTGTTCACTTTAGATATTTTCATATTTATCGAGAAGGAAATGTTGTAGCGGATTTGTTGGCTAAGTGTGAAAAAGCAAGGGTCTAACAACCACACCCAATATTTTGCTTATCAATCTATATGGACTAAATCCAATATACTTTTAAGAGAATCAACTAGACAGTTAAACTCAATCTTAAGAAAAGTATATCAAAGATTTATATCTCAATCTATCAATCCGCAATCAAACAAATAATAATTTGTGAGCCCAATTGAATATAAGAGAGATAACTTAAATGGTACCAAAGACCAATGTTCAAGGATCAATCAATTTCAATCAATAACCAAAGGTTTGATTTACCAATTGATCTATTCAACGCACAACCTGTGATATTTCAATTATATAACAAAATATAACGAAATAACACAAACACCAGAAGTTTTGTTAACGAGGAAACTGCAAATGCGCAGAAAAACCACGGGACCTAGTCCAGAATGAACACATACTGTATTAAGCCGCTACAGACACTAGCCTGCTACAAACTAACTTCGATCTGGACTGTAGCTTAACCCCAATCAATCTCACACTGATCCAAGGTATAGTTGCGCTCCTTACGTCTTTGATCCCAGCAGGATACTAAGCACTTGATTCCCTTAGCTGATTTCACCCACAACTAAGAGTTGCTACGACCCAAAGTCGAAGATTTTAATAAACAAATTTGTATCACACAGAAAAGTCTACATGAATAGATAAATTTGTCTCCCACAGAAATACCTACGAGTTTTGTTCCGTCTTTTTATAAATCAAGGTGAACAGGAACCAATTGATACATCGGACTTATATTCCCGAAGAACAACCTAGAAATATCAATCACGTCACAATAATCTTAATCGACTAGCGAAACAAGATATTATGGAATCACAATCGATGAGACGAAGATGTTTGTGACTACTTTTCTATCTTGCTTATTGGAGAAATTAATCTCGAGCCAGTTTTACAATTGTAATAAATACGATAGAAACAACAAGATCAGATCATGCAACTACAGAGAAAATAGTTGGGTCTGACTTCACAATCCCAATGAAGTCTTCAAGTCGTTAACCTACAGGGTCTCGGTAGAAACCTAAGGTTAAAGGAGAATCGACTCTAGCTTATACAACTAGTATCACACATGAGGTGTGGGGATTAGGTTTCTCAGTTGCTAGAGTTCTCCTTTATATTATTTCCAAATCAGGGTTTGCAATCTAAGTTACCTTGGTAACAATGCATTCAATATTCACCGTTAGATGTAAACCTGATTAGATTCAAGCTAATATTTTTTAACCGTTAGATCGAACTTAGCTTGTTAAACACACATGAAATGTAACTTCATTTAGGTTTGAGTAACCGTACCTAAACGTGTACAAGTCGTTGGTTCAACAGTAGTTAACCAATGGTTAGCCATATGAGCACTTTCGTATCAACCTTATTCATCTTCACCGTAACTAGTTCAAATGACTCAAAAGAACTAGTTAGAGAGTTGTTCAATTGCTTAGATCTCATAGAAGTATACAAGACACAATCGAAGCAAAAACAGTTTTGATTCACTCGAATTGATTCATGAAAATTATAGCCACGGTTTGCAAAGATTGCATTCCTTAATTCATAAATGTTTTAGTTCACGAATTAAACTGTTTTTAGAAAATAATCCACTTAAGTACGCATACCTGTACGCATACTTTAGTACCCGGACCGAGTTTGTTTTTAGTTCACAAACTCCAGTAGAAATTCATGGGATGTGAACTTCTGACAGTACGCGGACTTTAGTTCTGGTTATCCTGAGCAGCAAAGTACGCATACTTTGGTTCAAGGATTTTGGACTTACACAAGTATGAGTTATCACACAATGTTTATATCCAACCATGGTTATATATTATAAACTCTCTTTTCAATCATTGAAACATTCTTAGAGGAAGTTATATAGTTGTTGTTCACAAACTATTTTTCGTCAAAGCGATTTTCAAGTAATTGAAATAATCATCATGACTTTCGTCACTAGTAAAGATGAACTTGGCCAAAGCGAAAGCTTACCAACACATATTTCGAGAAATAGATAGGCGAGTTAAACTCGGCTCGAAATAGCACATGTGTATAATCGAAGTCTATATAGCAATACGACTTTTGTCTCAAGATAGGAGATAGAGTAGATAGACTTTTGAGTGATAGATAAGTTCAAGCATCTACATACCTTTTAGTCGATGAAGTTCCACCAGTTCCTTGAGTAGTTCTTCGTCTTTGCATGATGAATGCCGTGGAGTCTAGATCTCAACTACACTTTCTATCCTAGTCCGAGACTTAGCTATAAGTAGACTAGAAATCAAGACTTATAGTTTTGGCAACTAAACTTGACAAACAAGCTTGAGATAGCAACGCTCGCGAGTTCGACCGGGCAGTGCTCTAAAAATCTCCCCCTTTTTCAATTTTAGTGACAAAACTATCAATACATATGAATTCAAAATAAATAAACTTTGCAGCTTCTCTTCCACATGCATGATCTCCTTGGTTCTTCAACATTAATCGAAATCTTCGTCATTTCCAAGTACTCCAATGATTCCAAGGATATTCAAATCAACATCATCATTGTTGAATATCCGTAGCCATAACAATGAGAAAACAAAAGCTCTCAATCATTGTTACACAGTGTCATAATATTATTACACAACATCAAAGTTAAATTGTATCACAACTTCGAAAAAAATACTATGGTGATATGTATCACTCCCCCTTAGTCAATAGTTCATCTCACATGAAAACCACCCCCCCTTATATAATGATCCTAGAATCATACGTATTTGTAGTGTGAACTACACATTAATTCTCCCCCATTTTGTGAATAAAATTGGCAAAGGTACGAAAACTAGTGGGATCCTAATGAAATTTCCATAGAGACACTTCAGACCAAAAGAAAGCACACATCAACTTTTTAGATGCAATCATATAGCGGAAACTAAATGCATTCATCAAGGAGTTTATAAAGATACAAGATAACCCCTATAATATTCCACAGCCGCACTCCCCACAAAGATTTGGCAATTAAGCACAAGTTCAATTAAGAACTCTCCCCTATAAAATGTCATTCCCGAGAGAACAGCAAGAGCGACCTTACTTTCACAAGAAAATAAGGATTTCTTTGGACATTAACAAATCACATAAGAATATGAAATTGTATCCAAAAATCTCAATTAAATTAACCACAAGAGAACCCATGATTAATTCAATAGGAAATGCTCACATAAGAGAACTTACAGAGCCGCACAGTATTTACATAAAAAAATATGGATCAGAGAAGATCAATACTGCGGAATAAGCAAAGATTCATTCTATTCTTTATCACCATTTGCACAATGACATAATAGACTTAATCGTTGTAAACACACTACAAAAATTCTGACTTTTAGCCACGGACTTTTAGCCACGTATTCATGTTAGTCGTGGCTATTGATGATATATTGCCACGGGTTAGCCTAGGGCGTGGCGATAGGCCATTCATCTGCCACGGCTTGTGGAGTATTTGCTTCGGACATCAATAGACTGATATTTGTATGCTATGAACATATTTATAGCACTTTCGTTACGGGCATAATAAGTCGTGGGAATTGGTGGGCTTCTGCTATAACCAGTCGTGGCTATATTACGAAGGAACCATTTTTTGGGGACCATGGTTTTTTTGGGGACCATGGTCTTATTAGGCCACCTTCCCTATAGTTATAAGGGGTGTCCTAAAGTGTGGAAATGATTAACCTACCCTTAACCTAATTTAATTTAAAACTAACCTAATAACCACCTATATATATATAACCACCACCTCCTCCCACCGCCGCCCACCACCACCACCTCCGACTACCACCGAGAGAAAAATTTCAATTTTTGGTAACTAATCATTACTAATCATTAAGTTGGTCATAAATTTGGGAAAGTTCTTATTAGTAACTAATCATTATTAATCATATTAATCATTACTAATCATTAAGTTCGGTTGTTGGTAATAAATTTGGGAAACCGAACTTTAAGTTCGGTTTGATCGTAAAAAGTTTTGATTTTTTTTTGTAACCGAACTATATAGTTCGGTTTGATCGGAAGGAAATTCGGTTCTTGGTAATAAATTTGGGCAACCGAACTTTAAGTTCGGTTTGATCGCAACGAAAATTTTCAATTTTTTTTGTAACCGAACTTCTTAGTGGTAACTAATCATTAAGTTTGGTTGTTGGTAATAAATTTGGGAAACCGAACTTTAAGCTTCGTAAAAGGTTTTGATTTTTTTTTCGGTTTGATCGGAAGGAAATTTTTCAATTTTTTGTAACCGAACTTCTTACTGGTAGCTAATCATTACTAATCATTAAGTTCGGTTCTTGGTAATAAATTTGGGAAACCGAACTTTAAGTTCGGTTCTTGGTAATAAATTTGGGAAACCGAATTTTAAGTTCTTAAATTTAGTTCGGTTTGATTGAAGGAAAATTTTCAATTTTTTGTAACCGAACTTCTTACTGGCAACTAATCATTACTAATCATTAAGTTCGATTCTTGATAATAAATTTGGGAAACCGAACTTTAGTGAAAATTTTGGTAACCCAACTAATTATTACTAATCATACTAATCATTAACTAATTTTTTTTGTAAAAGAATAACTAATTATTACTAATCATACTAATCATTAACTAATTTTTTTGTAATAGATTAACTAATTATTACTAATCATACTAATCATTAACTAATTTTTTGTAATAGATTAACTAATTATTACTAATCATACTAATCACTAATCATACTAATCATTAACTAAATTCTTTTTTTATAATAGAGTAACTAATTATTACTAATCATACTAATCATTAACTAATACTAATTAATCATTAAATAAAAATAGAATCATGGTATTAAGAAAAACATTTAGATAAGGGGTGACTTAGGATTACTTGTAATGTCTTGTCAAAAATAGAATCATGGTTCCCCACAAAAAAACCATGGTCCCAAAAAAATGGTTCTTACGAAGGAACTGCCCATATCAGAATAAAAATCTGGCCCACGTTCTAAGATTAAAAAGTGAAGTATACCCGCCCACTTCTCCTTCTTCTTCTAATCCCATGACCATCAACCTCAAACTCTGAAACCACCACCAAAAATTAAACATTAAACATGTTGTATTTCCTTTCCCATGGAAGAAAAATCCTAAATCAGAATTTTAATGCTTCATCTTGTAATCCAATTGTTCCAACCGTACCAACAAAACATTTCCAACTTTTTATCCATTGTTCACTTCTAAACCCTAAATCGCATTAAGGCTTCAATGCCATTAAAATCAAATCAAAATTGATCCATATGTTCTGAGTTTCCTCAACCTCTATAATGAAAAAATCATTTTACGAACCCTAAATACTAAAATTTGTTACGGGTAAAGAATATTCGTCTCTGTTTCCTTCTTTCGAAAAACCTAAACGGATCCATTTTTATGTTTTTGCTTGATTATTATAATTTTGTCATTCATTTTTGGAATCTAATCGATATTAGCTAATTTTTGTCATTTACGGATATGAGATTTCAAAATTGAAGGAGTCGATTTTAGAGGGAACAAGAAGAAAAGGATAATAGCAGCAAGTGGTGGCGACGGTGGTTCTTATTGAATCATCAGAAAAACATGAACATTCTGATATATAATTTATGGTATGAGTTTTCCAGAAGGATTACTGGTGTGGGTTTTTGATTTATGTTATCATGAAGCTATTGTTTCTCTCTGAAAAGCTAAATAGGTATAATTTAATTCGCAAGGATTTTCTTTTACCAGAAGTATGATTTTATGTTTGTATTTGGCTCTTGATTTCACAAATTCATGGATTTGTGTATGAGTTATTCTATAAAATGTGTGAATGGATCAAAGACCTAGGCATTTGTAAAAGATGAATTTGGTATTTTGGACCATCATCTGATTTGTATAGTACTTGGGGTTGTGGTTTTTATGTATGATGAATTTTGATTTTGGTCCTAATATATGCTTGTGTTTAGGATTCAATATGGAAAATAATGTGTAAAATTGGTAAAGCTACTGTCTATGTTGGAGAATGGAGAGGCAAAAGTCTGTTGTTTTGAATTTATATTTGTTAATCTAGGAGGTTGTGATAGAGATTTTGTCACTAACCCAATCTAGCTTCGACTTACTCGCATACTTGCAACTGCAGTTTTCTTCCATGTACGAGTGACTAACTGGTGTAATTCTTGTCTTTTTTGTCAACTTATGTTTTTTTGGAATATCTTGGTGTAGTTAGGGCATCCACGAAGAATAATCTAATCGTGTCACCTTCTTGTTGTATATGTATCTTTTTACATTGTGTATGTTTTCCATTATCTCCCTTATAAAGCATAGCATGGACAACTTAGCCTAGATAAAGAGCGGTCAGGATGCATTCTGGGGAGAGCTAAATCCATGGTTGTGGTTCTAATTAAAATTAATCATTATGAGTGTTTTATTAATTAGTGTCTCATTAATCTCTCGTAATTAATTATTAAATTTTCATTATTAAATGTCCTCTTAATTAATCTAATAAATGTATATTAATAAATAATTTTGATAAAAATTATATCAATAGAAATTAGTGGTTAGTAGTGGAAGAAGTAGTGGCTGGTTGTTTACAGCATTATTGTATCATCAAACATGATACGATAATGGCACGGGAATAATTTTTATATTTTTCTCCCTTATAAAGCATAGCATGGACAACTTAGCCTAGATAAAGAGCGGTCAGGATGCATTCTGGGGAGAGCTAAATCCATGGTTGTGGTTCTAATTAAAATTAATCATTATGAGTGTTTTATTAATTAGTGTCTCATTAATCTCTCATAATTAATTATTAAATTTTCATTATTAAATATCCTCTTAATTAATCTAATAAATGTATATTAATAAATAATTTTGATAAAAATTATATCAATAGAAATTAGTGGTTAGTAGTGGAAGAAGTAGTGGCTGGTTGTTTACAGCATTATTGTATCATCAAACATGATACGATAATGGCACGGGAATAATTTTTATATTAAGTTTTAGAAAGCATGGACAACTTAGCTTAGGTAAAGGACGGTGAGGATTGAGTTTTAGAAAAGCGAAATCTATGGCTACGGTTGTTTACATCATTATTGTATCATTAATTTCTCATAATAAATATTTTATTAATTACATCATAAATATCTTATACTATCTTCATAAATAAACTTTCATTAAATATTTTAGTAATCTTTGATTATAAATATCTTCTTACATCATAAATACTTATAATTATCTTCCATTAAATATTTTATTAAATCTTGATAAAATATACTTTCATCATTAAATATTTTATTAATAATTCCTTATAAAACTTTTATGATTATCTTAATAAATACTTCATTAAGTAAATAATAAATTGTACAGGCTGACCGCAATTTTCCTTAAAAACAACCCGAGAAAAATTCAACGATGATTGAGTAATGGATCTACTAAAAAACGACAAGGATTAAAATTGACATAATTTTTTTTTTACTTATTATGATCCTCATACTGATTGGATATTAATCCTATTAATCGAAAATTGAAACACACTTACATTGACAAAAATACCTCAAATTGGTTGAAATGTAAGGTAATTATCTAATTTAATGTAATGCTTTCTATTCCGAGTGCCTTACCTACTCCACCACGCTTATGTAACTTCAACACCTTATAATCATAATTGATATTTATATGACCATTTGGATTTTGAAACGGAAACATGCAGACGCATCATGGCTACTGAGTGACTTTCCATTATCCATATTAATGTTAAAAGGTGTATTTTAAAAGGGTGGAAAGGTTGAGATACCACATGCGACGGATAATTTTACTACATATTTAAAAATTTCAATATGGCAGCACAGATAAACTGCAGCACAGCAAAATTCATCATGTTCTATCACAAGAAATAATCACCAGGAAGAGCACAACTACTTAGGTCTAACGATTGATCCAAAAAAATTACATTTGAGGATATTTTTACTAAATCTTAATCTTCCAAGTGTAACCAAACAAAATCACTCAATATGGAACCTCCTGTCTCATTTGCATGGACAAGCTCCAATGAATCGAACAACAAAGATCAACGTGACTACCATCCAAAAGGATCATGCAATCCATTCAACATTTGAACGAAAACACAAGATGTCAATAGCTATGCTATGTGAGAAGACAATGAATTCTGAAATTGAGGTATGAACTAATCTATTAATCTATTAGACAACTCCAAAAATTTGACGTGATGTTATTACAGGAAGGAGATACATTGACTATACTGGCGCAAATAACTCGCTTCGCAGATGATTGATGTTGCATGTACTGTCCAGAATGCAACAAGGAATATGATGAAACTAGCAACGGGAGGCAGTGTCCAGAGTGCTTCAAATACATTAGATTAATCCCAATGTAATATTTACGTTCTTTTACTTTTGTACGATCTGTTTTATTAAAAAAATGGAACATTACATAATATAGACATAAAGGAATTGTTGTACTAATCAACACTTGGACATATTGCGTTTAACAATGATGGTTACCGATGGGCGGAATCGCGATATTCCAGTTTAAAGAAAATGCGACAGAGGAATTATTGGGACATAAGGCGGATTACTTGATGCGGGTGAAAGAGGTATAAGTAATTCGGTTGTAAAATCACATAAACTTTACTGTCGAGCGTACTAGCGTAGATAAATGGAGAAAGTGAAGAGGCAACATAAACCTACAGTAACATAATGATGTAAAGTTGGTAGGGAAAAATTAACTTGATCATTAAAATAGAGCTTGATGAAAAAGTTTCAAACATTTTTGTTTCTAAATCACTTGCACGCCATGAGACTGGAAGAGGCCTATCTTGAAAAATACTATCTTAGAAAACCACAATTCAAAATACCGTGTTTGCATAATTTATTTTGAAATTTCTTTAGATATTTAGCATACAAAATGATAAATGTTGGCTTAAATGGTAAGGGTGCTACTTAAAACATATTAATGTGAAACAGGAGAAGGGAGTTCAACATATGTTCATGGTTATTTACGGAGTTCTGCATCGCCAGATTGTATTCCAGGTGCAGCTAGAAGAGTGCCAAGAATTTTAAAGTTACAAAAGCATTCGTTAAAAGGAACAGATGGGCACAATATATTGTTGAGGATTTAATGGAATATGTTCTCATATACACTACACCCTCTAAAACATAATGGGTACACATTTTTAAACACTTTTCAAACATTTCCATCTAATGAGTGTTATAAAAATTACAGGGAACAACATGGTACGTTGGAGAGTTTGAATCATCCGTTTGATGTCAAAAAATACTATTTGGATGCCAAAAATCCTATTCTCCACCTATTTGGAGGATCGGCAACATGAAAATAACGGATGAGTCGGCTGGAATGAAATGTTTGAAAGATGTAATGGGGAAGTGCTATGAAAGTGGAGCATGGGGAGACTTCTATAAACGATATCGATTAGTTGATTTCAATGAGAAGGGAGCTCCTGACAAAATATTTCCTAAAAATATTTAAACTTCCATGTTTATGTAGAGCATTATCTCATTATAACCAATGAACCTAAATAAAACAGTGTCACGCAGTTAAGATTATATCTCTTTCGTTTACCATTTTTTCCGTTTAGAACTGACGAATTCCTTGCGTCCAGATTAGTACGCAAAGAGTCTGCAATTTTTTTCTTTCAAAAAATTCATCCGCAGATTGATCCCCATCTTGCTCGACCATAAAAAGTCATGCAATGGTTATGCCAAACGGCTACCAAAGAGAGTAACGATTATGGAACTGACCAAGGACACTTATTTTCTGGTGTGGCCATGAGTTTTGAGGACACAATATTTCAAAGATGAACAGATTGTATGAGCGACTTGGAAAGGTGGAGAATGGTCTTACCAATTTTTGCGAATCGGGAAATATATTTCCATAACTAAAAATATATTTCAATACTAAATTTTTTACAAAATATATTTTCATGTGTAGAAAAATACCGAGAATATATTTCCCATAATTTCGTGGAAATACATATTCCTCGATTGTGTTGGTATTTATTGCATTTGGAGGGAATATATTGGGAGACTCATAAAACCTATAAATACATTTACAGTATTAATAATAAAAAATATGTCGCAGGTATATTAAACCGGATATGGGTACAATAATCACGGAGGTGTAACTGATATTCTAGCGTAATGAAAATTAAAACTGCTTTACAATTTGCTAACTATATAAACGGCGAATATTAAGCGGAATTGACTATCAAATCTCTTGGACCAAATCTGGGAATAACAAAGAGTGTTCTCAAGGCATGAGGTATTGTGAATTATCTAAATAACTTATAACGAAAATAATATTATTGAATCAATGTGGCTAATGTTTTTCTTTTTTCGGGGAAATTATGATGATACAAGCAGGATTTATTGTTTCTTTTTTTTTTTTGAGTTATTAGGTTCATATTTCACTGACGAATGATGGAATAAGTTGTTACAATCATCAAACCAATTTGGTGTGGTTGTGCATCACTATGATATCTTCGATTATCGTCAATTAGGATCAAGTCCAAACTTTCTCTTCAAACAGGTTTGGACTTGATACCATCGATGATAACGTTAACGTAAGTGTTTATATACAGAACACGGACATAGGAGGCAAAAGTGTTATATGTATTTTTTTCTTGCAGACAACTTACACGAGAAATAAATAAATTTTGAATAAATATCGCCAAGGTCTTTCTTTAAATAATTCTTGGGATTTTTTTATGATACAAGCAGGGTTTTTTGTTTCCTTTCTATTTTTGGTTAATAGGTTCATATTTCACTAGAGATGATGTCATATTTCACTAGCGGATAATGGCATACATTGTGACAAACATCAAACCAATTTGGTGTAGTCGTGCATCACCATGATATCTTCGATTTTCATCGATTAAGATCAAGTCCAAACTGTCTCTTCAAACAACTTTAACTTGATACTATCGATGCTAAATGTAAGGGTTCATATACAAAAGTATGGGTTGGAAATATCTTCGCGGGGATTGAAGATCAGGAATAGAATAGCAACGACAATATGATTACAAAAACACAACAAACTATATTTATAATATTCGCAAAAAAAATAAAATATTATATATATATATATATATATATATGTGTAATATATATTTTTTGGAATTGGTTGAAGAGAATAAAAACCTTAATTGTTTACCGAGAAGATGAAATTTGAGCAAATCTACGTAGCAGAAGGACTGAGGTGTAGCTGCGTTGCCAAATGAAGTTCGATTCATTGCATTTGGTCCCTCCAAATTAGACACAACGTTACAGATTAAAACATGTATATATATATATATATATATATATTCTTTGGCCGTTATTGCTCCTAGAATATTAGAAGCCAGTGAAAAAGGCCCTCATTTATAATTTTTTGGGATCAATGGTTATACCTATTGTTTCTTGAGATATTCCATCATGTTTTTAGCAATGGTGCAGTTTAGCTGCGCTGACACAATGAAGTTGGATGATATGGTATAGGTATGTGTTGCCGGTGATTGTATGAGCGACTTTGCAAGGCAAGTATATGGTCTTGCAAATCGATTGCTTAACAAAAATATGATTGTACGATGATAGAAATTAACCAACGTCAAGGCCAGTGCCGTTACGGCACGGGTTAAGGCCTAGTATGCTCATATATAGAAGTTTATCTTGGTCAATAACTATGTGATGAAAGTCCTATATACCCTTTTCACCGGAGGTGCTTTTCTTTCAGATTAGATGAAAAATTTTCAATTGTTCAGAAGAACATGTTCTAGATATGCTTTTGGATGGGGTATACATATCTGTAGACTGTAGTGCCACATTAGAATGAGTTTTTATTTGTGGTGTATTTTTGTTTTGTGTTTATATTGATAGAACATTAACATATATACAGTTGTACTTGTTAGGAATTGTGGCTTAATCTCATAGTATTGAATCTACTGAAGCAGATTTGAAATAAGGAATCCAGTAATTTTTTCCTTCGCCGTACCTATGCTGATTTTCGGTTTGATTGTACTTACCCCAAACTGGTAAGGATTTTTTTTCTTGTCTGTTTGATTTCTTAGTACTGAAGTCGATTAGAATTATTTCAAACCTCAAAAGTTTGAATTTGGTTTTGAAATGGTGATCTTGTACTGAGATTCCATAAATTTAATTGTGGTGGTGATGTTCATCTCTTCTTATTTCTTAAGAGTTTTGAGTAGATTTCTCGTGTTATTCATTCGGGATCTTCGTGGTGATAATCCACTACTCCTAATATATTAACTCAAATCCCTATATTCATTTTCAAGTTATTAAGCTCTTTGATTTAGTACGGATTTAGTTTATGAAACCTTTGTTGGTGTATTTTCTATTACAGGAAAACAAAGATGGTAAAGATAAAATGGTACCTTAATAGCCTGTGAAGCATAAAGTATCCCAAACAGATCTGAAGAAAGTCTCAACAAGTCCTGGGAACAAACGGGCGACAAGCTAACGGAACCCAGGACAACAATATGAAAAGGCAGCGTAGAGATTTCTAATTCGAAAGGTAGAGAAAATAAGAATAAAACTTCTGTTTTTGCAAAGGTAGAGCTCTAAATTAAGGGTGGGAAAAGTAACTTGTTCATGCATAAATGTTCTGTATTGAAACTTGCTTACCATTATCTCTCCAAGAGCTCCAAGGTACTTTCTCCAGATTTACTGGCAATAATACATATATATATATATATATATATATATAAAATTAACTACAACAAATTGTTTGTTTTTAGTATGGCATTGCCACTTAGCACCGAAATAGAAATCTCTTTTACTCGTGTACATGGATTTGATTTTCTATGATAACTAATGATTTAGAAGAAACAACAATGATTTTTGCATCACTATCTTCAGATAATTTTGTAATTTATGTAGGAACAAAAAATTAATGATAATTTGTAGGTAAAAAGGGATGCTTACTGTTTATCTCATAGTTATGGGCGCAAGAGTCTTTTTATAATTATCACTCGCAAGTAATGTATTCAACTGGACCATTTTTTTTTTGTTATAGTGTATGCTTTGTGCATTTTCATTCTCTGTAAACTTTCCATAGTTACCTTATGTCGCATTTATCTGCTTATTGATCTGATATCTTTTATCCAATTTGGCGTTTTTAGTTGGTACCTGGATAATGTTGCATACATGATGCATTTGTTACTTAACCTTTCTTGCACATCCTTGTTACTTATTACAAGCTAATGTCATTTTAAGTTCTAGTTACATTATGTTGCTATGTTACTCTCAACTAGGTCAGGTCCATTTTCTTCAATTTATTCATTATCCTACACACTTCATTGCTAATTAGACTATTTTGTGTCTTGTATGAGGTTTGACTAATGTTTTTTTTTCCCTGTCGCCATTTAAATTCCTATTTATCTGCAATGTGTTTTGTCCCATCCATTAATTCATCTTGAATTTTTGTTTAGTAATTCCATGCTATGCTGGTGGTCTTATCATGATTATTCCTGTCATTTCTTTTTCCGAAGTTTTCAAGTACCAATTATTATAATCTATCTAGGATATGTTTCATATTGTATTTTATATCCCTTCTACAGTTATTGATTTTTTTTCTTCTTGCTGCAGAAAACACCAAATCAAGTCGATGCTGAAAGGGAACTCCTAGGTAAAACGATCAAGGTTTGGTTGCCTGATTATCAAACATAAAATTCTGGTTCTGATATTGCGTGAACTGTAATAGATATACCCATGACGATTCTCAAGTGAAGACATCTATAATGCATATCATTGTATATACTGGGTAGGATAGTGTCTGAACTTCTTACGGACACTATCTCTGAGCTGTGGCATTTTTTGCTGTCTTTTTAGGTTGCTTTCTTTCTTGCTAATATTTATCTTTGCGCTCAAAAAATGCAAAGTGATGTTGTCGTCCACTTTTCACGCATATGCAACATGAAGATTTTAGGATGCCAGATCCAATCCTCCTTTAAAGGTTAAAGTGGAATGCGAAGATGTCTTACAAGAATCTGTTAGAGTTTCAGAGAAACCGGTTATCCGCTTATGCATGCCGGTCATGTTTTTATTTTGTTTTAATGTCGTGAACTGACGATTATGTTATTTGACTCAGAAGCTTAATTATGTTTGAATCTTCTTGATATATTTAACTATCATTAATGAACGAATGAAAGTTTTTCATATTTTCCTCCTGCATGTACTTTGGGTGAATGATTTCAGTATAAAATGTTGATACTTGCTAAAATCGAGCCTGGAAACTACCACTACACCAAATCCTGGTTTTAGCAACGCTTCATTTTCGGAAGTGCGCAACGGATATTAACGTTGCAATTAAACAACGTTAATATACGTTGCGCACCAATTTATCCGTTGCACAAATTTTTTTAAAATTTTATTTATTAAAACAAAATAGTGGTGCAACGTATGTAGCCACATACATCCGTTGTACATTCTTTGTTTTTTTTTTGTAATATACGTTTTTTTTGTAATATATATACGTTTTTTATTATTAATTTTCTGTTTTTTTTTTCTTAATTTTTTTCCCTCTCAAATTTTCAACCAATTTAATCTCCCCTCCCAAACTTAAAATTAAAAAAAATCTCCCACCATTTTTTCCTTCTAATTTCATCATGTAAGCACATTTGGTGGGAGTCGAAATTTTTTTCAGACACATTTAATAATTTTTTTTCCATTTTTTTCAGAAATACTAAATATATTTTAGAAACTCACCACATTTATTTCACCTTTCTCTCATTCTCTCTTATTTTCATCGACAGCACCAGAGAGCGAATAAAAAAGTTCTCTTCTCTTTTCTTCTTCTTTCTTCGATAGATTTTAGGTTTAATCATCTGCAAATTAAACCCCATCTTCAATAGATTTTAGGTTTCAACATATCTTATCAAAACCCATCAGCAAGATATCTCGATTTGCAAATTGTTTCCGAAATCTGTAAATCATCAGGTATAAAATAGTTTGTGGTTGATTTTTTTTTCACTCTGAAATCTTTTGATACAGTTAGGGCTTTGACCTAACCAGCATCAGAAATAGTTAGGGTTTTTGATTTTGACCTAACTAGTATCTGAAATAGTTAGGGTTTGATATTGACCTAACCAGTATCTGAAATAGTTACGGTTTTTGATTTTGGTGTTTGTTTTTTTGTAGTATGTAGATTTGAAGTATTGGTATTTATTATTTGAGTATTATTTGATTCAGTTGAAGATGAAGTTGACCTAAGCAAAATGATTAAGCTTAAGATTCTTAGCAATTAGTATTGGGTGTGTGTGATTATTGCCGATTTTACTTCACTTGGTAGAGGTTATGTAAATACGGGGACGGGCCTAGCAAGGGGCTAACCCGGGCTATAGCCCGTCCCTATTTTTAGGTTAATAAAATTTTAGTATAGGAATTTTTTAAGAAATTTGTAATTAGCCCACCCCTATTAGTGTTTAGTTCTTGTAGTTGTAGTATAAATAATTTTTAGCCCAATATCTTGTTTAAAACAAAGAACTTTCTTTGTCATATCCATTTTTTTTCCCATTTTTTTCTTCTATAAAACATAAATTCCTTTCTCCAATCACTTTTCGTAATTAAAATTTGTGGATCTTAATTTTATACTTGTCTGTTTATCTAGTATTTTATAAGTAAATCCCAATTGATCACTAATTACAAAACTCGTTCCAAAAAATTTGTCGCGGCCTTCGGCCGCTTTGAAAACTAATGCTATTCTAGCCCTACCCTTAAAACATTTCTGGGTCCGTCCCTGTGTAAATATGTACTTTTATGCTGTAACTTACCATGAATTGTCTACTACGGTGTTACATAATTGCGTTCACTTATCAATTTGTTTTCGGGCATTGCTGTAACATGTCCTGCCTGCCTGCATTATTGTATTGTGTCTAAGTGAGAAGTATGCCATCCTGATTGTGCATTTTCATGTTACTTATCCTTGTTTAATTAGTACCAACTCTGTCATGGTTCGCTTATTGCTTGCTTTAGACCAGTTGTACTCTGTCATCGTAAAATTGAACTTAAATTGTGCTCGAAAGAGAGATCTCGTGATATATGGTTTGCTTTTTGTAAGACGATCTGGAAAAACTCTTCTTTCTTTCCTTTAATGAGGAAAATGATAAGGCTGATTTGGTGAAGTTTGAAAAATAAATGTGAATAGAGAAAGGAAGTAGAATTTTCTTTTTGTAATCATACTCGAAGGTGATATTATGATACTAAAGTTCTTTGGAATCTTATGTTAATATTAACTAGCTAGCGTATATAATAGTGTTCTAATAATGGGTTTGAAATTTATGGAAATTAAATGGCAATCCAGTATATACGATGATGATTTCATGACTTATTTTGTGTGTAGATTTCTTGAGATTTTACACATGCAGTTTATGGTACTTATCTTGTTTACAACAAATGACTTAATTTATTGATGATTTATCTACTGGTAGTAGCTATACTTGTTGATTTAAATTGCTTTCCAATTGATAGGGATGAGAACATTAGAGAGTTAGATTGATAGTTTATGATCCTATCATTGCCTGCAATATTTCTGTTGAATGCAGTATCAACTCGAAATGCTATTGTTTGTTGAAATTGAGATATAATGGGACGTACATAGTGTGTTTGACGAATTGTCTCAACTAAATAACTTGTGATTTGAAGAAACTAATACATGGGTATTGTCTTCTAGCAAATGAAGTCACTGCTTACACCAATAATTATCTTTTTATAAAACTCCAAATTTGGTTGAATTGTGGTGAATGTTAATATAGAATATGTTAACGTATCCTATGCTAGCTATCTAAAATAGGTACTGGTTGCTAACAATGTGTTCTTGTGGAGAATTGTTTTCCTTATTTTTAAATGAAAATATTCGGAAAATTAGTTTCATTAGTAGACTGGTTGTTGACATCATAGGCATGAGAAGCAATGAGTTTGGCCAAGGATTTCCATTTAAGTTAGATATGTAGATAGTGAACGATCAAGAAAACAATTATCTGTGCTAGACCAATATCTAAATTGAATCACTACTTGTGGATGATAGCTATACGGTTGAGTTTGCTATTTATGATCAAAGAATCTTAATGGTCATTTTTATAACCGGAAGGTATGCTATTTTGTTATATTTCTGGGTTACCGAATACGGACGGTAAAACAATGTCTTCTCACTTGCCTTGTCATGGTTTATTGCTTGCTTTAGACTAGTTTGCTTATGCTTGCTTTAGACTAGTTTGCTTATTGCTTGCTTTAGACTAGTTTGCTTATTGCTTGCTTTAGACTAGTTGTACTCTGTCATATGGTTTGCTTCTTTGCTTGCTTTAGACTAGTTGTGTTAAATTTTTACTTAATCGGGCTCCAAATGACTTTGGATGAGTGAAAAATGATTAAGCTTAAGAGTTATTTCTAAATTATGATTAAGCTTTATTTCTAAAGTATGGTTTTTCTCGTGTTGATGCACGGTTGTTGACGTATTGAGTTTGTTGGCTGTTCTTTGTCTTTAGTAGTAGTTTGTAGTTTTATGTGCCTAATGGATTATGTATATATATATATGTATTTTGCTTCTTGTTGTTTTCGATGGTCAACCCCTTTTTAACTCCGCTAATGCGAATGCGTTGCCGGTCCCGAGCCTGGAAAAAGGAAGAGGGAAAAGGTTGGTGTATATATTCATGTTATTTTCTTTCCTTTTCCAGGTGGAAGTTCAACTCCATGCTAACCGATCATGTGAAGCTGTTAGACAGATACTTAATTAAATGGGATGTCGCAACTAGAAGACGAACAACTTGTAATGATCTCCCTGCAGGTTTGTCACTCTTCTTTCAATTTGAATTTCAACTTTTTTTCCTTAAGCTGTAGTTTAGACTCAATCTAATGGTTAGAAGCTGCTTTCTATCCATGTGCAGGTTAGTTGTTCTACAAACTAAGAACAGGAAAGCAAGTGATGGTATTCTATCGACTTATTCTATACCTACATGTAGTTGTCTTCTGATCTCAAGACATGAAAACATTTGAGTACTTAAGTTTTTATTTTTGTCGAACTTCGGTAATTCAGTTCGCATATCAGTTCTTGCCTTAGCAGTGATTCAGTTAGGAATTTGTGTTGAGGAATCATAATGTTGCTTACAATGAAATTTATACTAGTTGATGCTTAGAGCTGTAATTTCGCAAGTTTAAATGCTGATAATTAACCTCTTAATGTTTTAGTCAATCTGATTGGCATTCTTCTACATTGTAATAGAAGTAGGCTTTTAGACCTCTTACGTTTATTCAATTTTATTATTGGTATTCTTTGACATTGTTACAGAAGTAGGCATTTATAGGTTTCTAGTTCCTACTACAGTTAAAATAAACCGTTTGGTTTCGTATGGTATATGTCTAAGTTGAACTCATTCAGTATTTTGTTTTTCTAGGGTCTCAGGAAGTTCATGCTTCCTAACTTAATTAGTTTTGTGTTCTTTGTAGGTTTTTGGGTTTGTCCGCAAGAAGCTGTCCAGTACTGACAACTAATTAATCAGGTATCTTTGTCTATATATATGCAATGGGGTTTAGTTGTTTCGGTCATCTGCATGATGGCGTGTTTATTTGTAAAACTTTTGTTGCATATATCCTCTCGGACCCATTGTCTCATTGGGGTTAGTTCTAAGAGACACCATGAAACCTAATATCTTGTTAAGAACATAAGTTTTCTTGTTAAGTCGTAACTTGAACTCATTCAGTATCTTGTTTTTCTAGGGTCTCGGGAAGTTCATGCTTCCTAACTTAGTTTTGTGTTTATTGTAGGTTTTGGGTTTGTCCGGAGCTGCCCGAAACCGACAAGTAATCGGTATCTTTGTCTTAACATATATCCCAACATTCAAATTCAGTTGGGTAATTTTAGTTTCTAACCATGACTTGAACTTGCGTCGGATTATTGATATTATTCTTTATATAGGTTATGTTTATGTTTACTAGAGCACAAGCTCCTAAATGCATGAGATGATATACGCGGGTATGTACTAGTATCAATTAGACTACAATTTTACTGCACTTTATCTGACACAACCTTAGTAACACAAAGTTTACTATTTCCGTAGGTTGGTCTGTAATGATATTAGGGGGCGCCAAGAGAACATTCCGATTCCAGCAACCAATATGGTCAGATGACCCACCTGTTGCTCCTACAGGTAATATCAAATGCGCATCCATCTTTGCGTTTCAGTTTTTCCATTGATGGCTATTAGAGTGTAGTGGTTATTTCTGTATGACACTGAATAAAGCATTAGCTTCTTCTAATTGTAGCTCACCACTGCCCAAGCTTCTACAAGCATGAAATTTCCCGCTCAGCCCTGCTTGGATGCAACTGCAAAGGAGTTTGTATCGATTCAAGGAAATGTGTCTGCGCAAAGCTTAACGGTTCTGAATTCCCATATGTAGCCAAAGATATGATGGCAGGTAAAATAGTTTCACTTTCTCTACGCACATCTGAATTTCCATATGTTTGACATGGATATGACATGGATATCAAACTCAGAAAAAAGTTCTCAGAATGTAACAACAAGAAAAGACTTCTCAGAATGTAACAACAGAAGGTTAGGGTTTTCATAGTTTCAAATTCAGAAACTTATGTTTATAGCATTTGGGATTTTGCACAAGTTGTTTAATACTGTATGGGTTTATGGTTCATCTGTCTAGCTACTTTTTTGATGCATGAATCGTTCTTGATGGATTGTGATTCTTAATCGATTGTAATTCAGGAGGAGATATCTGCCGAAATTTGTGCCGGCGGTAGTTTTTTTTAGCCTGAAAATTATTTTGCAACAGATATAAACGTGGGAAAATTATTCGTTGCACAAATAACCTGAAATGAGCAACGGATGTAACTGCCACCAAATAAATAAAACGTTGACAGAAAACATAATGGGACCCACAAAAGTGTTATTCTATAAATAATAACCGTTGCACAAATTAAATTATACGTTGCACAAATAAGGAAAATACACCGTTGCACAATCCAGTGTGCAACGTTTATAAACGTTGTACAAATTAATTTGTGCAACGGATACTATACGTTGCACATCAATGCGCAACGCCGTTTTGCCAACGTTTATTTCCGTTGCACAAATTATGCGCAACATTTATAAACGCCACAAATTGGCTGTTTTGGTGTAGTGTACAATGAACTGAATATATATATGTATGACTTGACAAGTGACCTTTTGCCACGGTAAAAGTTGTGGCAAGAATGGAAAATCATGGCACACATGTATACACAATAGTGACGGCTATTGTCCGTAGCAAATACTTATGTGGAATTTTCCACGAAGTGAAAGCCGTGGCTAGAAACGTGGCAAATAGTATTAGCCACTGGACTATTTGTTACGGCACCTCAGACGTGGCAAGTTATCTTTTGCCACGAATTTTTGAGCAACTGCCACGACTATCCAGCGTGACTAAATCTCAGTATTTTTGTAGTGACAAAAGCTCATCCTATCTTCCATCAATATTTGCATAATGACATAATAGGCTGATCTTTTGTTTGTCAAAATTTCATTCAATCTTTTATCAATACATGCATATCGACATATGAAAGACTTAACTTTTGACCACGTATGGGACACTCATAGTTCACGGACGCAAACACACATCTCCCATAACAAGTTCCAATATATGAACTCATAAAGATTAATACTGCAAAATCATCTTCCAATAAACTTTAGAATTTAAATAAATAAATCTAAAAACATTGCAAGATGAAATTTTTTGGCAATAGCCATGTGTAATCACAATAATTGCTGCTCCAAACTCTAGTAATCCTTCTCAAAAACAAGAATAAATTCTCATAAGAAGTTTCCTAGGCATCAATACAAACTTGTAATGCACATATAAGATGATTTGTCCTAAGAGGGTAGAATCAATCTTTTTCGCCCGGATATAAACCAAGAATAGCTACCGAAGGCGTATAAAAAGATTTTCTTAACAAAGAATAACATACAAATTCATTAATGACCATGCACCATAGTTCACATAAAATTATTGTGAACATTCAAGAATCCCATAGTAATGCG
The DNA here is from genome assembly GCA_023531295.1 of Papaver armeniacum. NCBI lineage: Eukaryota > Viridiplantae > Streptophyta > Magnoliopsida > Ranunculales > Papaveraceae > Papaver > Papaver armeniacum. The sequence goes on from JAJJWW010001413.1 coordinate 176,969, forward strand.
TACTACTGCCCATTCTTGAACTTCCTTCTTTGTGATTCACCAACAACATTCTTGTAAAAGCTACAACTGATCTTAGAAGAGTGGTACTCCAAGAATCCAAGTTCCCAAGTCCAATAAAAATGGAACAAGAGCGACGAAATAGAGCAACACACTCAAAAACAAGGAACTAGACAAATACTAATGTTAACTCATCCAAATTCGAGAATTCTCATCTCCATTTTGAAGAGAGTTCAAGGAGGAAGAGAATGCAAAGAGAGTGAGGTTATTCCGAGTTCGGACGAAGAAATTACGGCCAAAACAAGTTTACCGAATATCGACGTCTACATGCAAGTATGCATACGGGTTTGCAAACGAATTTTCATGACCTGGAGCAGTATGCAAACGGGTATGCGTACTAAAATCCCTGAATTTTTATTTTAAATGATGGTATGCATACATGGTATGTGTACCATGAAGTCCAAACATCCCGAACTACTATTTTCAAACCTAAAAATTTAAGACCCTTTAACACAGATCAAGTTAGGTAAAAATGAACGATAAGAAAGGTACATGGATCATTATAAGTACTCTAATAAAATAAAAATACAAATCTTGCTCAAGTTTATAGACATACATTTTTAGAAGAATCCAATTGAATTCTACAGCCTTACCGAACATAATATGTGTGCCCCAATTCTTATGCTTCCCTCACCGTATACATAGTAGGGAATTTCTTGGTGAGGATGCACTTACAACACGCTCAAGTTGTGTTGAGGTGAACAATGTCTTGCTCACCACAAGTGACTTTTGTATTATCATGAAAGAGATCACTTTTAGAACCTTTCTCATCCAAATTCAACTTTCCAAAGAATTGTTTAAGTTCCAACATCATGGATACTGCCTTCTCTATAGTCATGGAGTTTTCTGTGAGATCATTCCTTTTCACACTCAAAACATCATTTACTTTCTTTGGTATCCACTTCTGAGTGCGTTTAGGAACAACCGGAACCTTCTTCCCGTTACTCTCTTCTAGAATTCTCGGAAGAGAATTGGATTGACTATTCTTTTGCAAGTTAGTCTTTCTCCAATTGGGAGCATCGGATCTTGTCTTCGTATTTATGAAATTATCCTTTTGATAACCATTACGATTGTGAAAAGGATTCGTACAACGTTTATAGGCAAATCTAGGTTTATCATAGCACTGATTCCTTTGCCTAAAGGTTGGACAGTTATAACCTGTAACGTTAAGAGGATCAGTTTTAACGCATGATCTTGGTTTCACAACTTCTTGTGATGCCAAAACAAGAACATCATGAAGTTTATCATTCCTTATACGGAAACGACATCTCCTTTCCAGGTGACCTTTATTTCTGCAATAGTGGCAAACATAAGGAATGTTCTTACCTCGATCCGTGTGTGCCGACTTTGGAGGTTGATATACTTTGTTCTTTTGGACCTTAATTGCCGGTGAAGTTATTTCACTTTTACCATCAATAGAAACCTTTTGTTGAGAGGAATCACTAGCCTTGACAAATTTTACCTCTTTGCTAATACTTGGAGCATTTATTCCCTTATAGCCCAATCCTCGTGTATCACGATGATTTTTACTTGATCCTATCATATTGGTTAATTTGGTTGAACTAGAATTGAAATATTTCAAGTCATCTTCCAACATCTTCATTTTATCAAGAGCAGCAGCTAAATCATCCTCAAGGCGTTTTTCTCGAGAGAGTAAAGCGCTTTATCTGTCATCAAAACTTGCATGCTGAGAGTTAATCCTTCCTTTAGTTTCTACAAGTTTCTCTTCCAACAAGAAGCATTTTTGATATACAAGATCACATTCAAGTGACTTTTTACTCGGGTTTTCCTCGGTATCTTTGATGACCGATCTCGCAAGAGCGATTCCGACCATAAAGACCTCCGTATATCCTCTTCAATTTCTTGTTTTCTCGACGAGAGGAGTCAAGAGGTGTGACATGATAAGTTATAATCTTCTTCATTTTCCACGAACCCAAAAAACTTAACATACTACGAGACTTCCTCATCAACATCTCTATCAATATCTGAATCACCTTCATCAGATTGTTCATCCAACTGTTCTTCTAGGAGTGTTTCCCAATCAACAGTTTTTACATTAAAAGAATGTTTAGATATTGACTTAGATGTGACAGCTCTCTCTGGTGAATCCAAGCTTTCAGAATCATCTGGTAATTTCTGAACTGGTACGTTATTAGAGATAGACTCGTCCATAATAATCAGATTGCTACAAAAACAGACTTATGAGGTCTTAATGTGTTTGCCTACTCTGATACCAATTGAAAAAGCGGGGGTCTAACAACCACACCCAATATTTCTCTTAGAAATCTATATGGACTAACTCCAATATACTTTTAAGAGAATCAACTAGACATTCAGACTCAATCTTAATAAAAGTATATCAAAGAGTTATATCTCAATCTCTCAATTCAATCCGCAATCAAACAAATAATAATATGTGAGCCTGATTGAATATAAGAGAGATAACTTGAATGGTACCAAAGACCAATGTTCAAGCATCAATAAATTTCAATCAAAAACCAAAGGTTTGATTTACCAATTGATCGATTCAACGCAGAACCTGTGATATTTCAAATTATATAAAAAAATATAATGCGGAAAAGAAATAAAACAGACACCATAAGTTTTATTAACGAGGAAACCGCAAATGCAGAAAAACCCCGGGACCTAGTCCAGAATGAACACACACTATATTAAGCCGCTACAGACACTAGCCTACAACAAACTAAGTTCAATTTGCACTTTAGTTGAACCCCAATCAATCTCACACTGATCCAAGGTATAGTTGCGCTCCTTACGTCTCTGATCCCATTAAGATACTACGCACTTGATTTCCTTAGCTGATCTCACCCATAACTAAGAGTTGCTACGACCCAAAGTCAAAGGCTTTAATAAACAAATATGTATCATACAGAAAAGTCTACACGAATAGATAAATATGTCTCCCACAGAAATACCTACGAGTTTTGTTCCGTCTTTTGATAAATCAAGGTGAACATGAACCAATTTATATACCGGACTTATATTCCCGAAGAACAACCTAGAAATATCAATCACCTCACAATAATCCTAATCAACTAGCGAAACAAGGTATTGTGGACTCACAAACGATGAGACGAAGATGTTTGTGACTACTTTTCTATCTTGCCTATCGGAGAAATTAATCTCGAGCCAATTTTATAATTGTACTCAATACGATAGAAACAGCAAGATCAGATCACGCAACTATAGAGAAAATAGTTGGGTCTGACTTCACAATCCCAATAGAGTCTTCAAGTCGTTAACCTACAGGGTCTCGGTAGAAACCTAAGGTTAAAGGATAATCGACTCTAACTTATACAACTATTATCACACAAGAGGTGTGGGCATTACGTTTCCCAGTTGCTAGAGTTCTCCTTTATATAGTCTCAAATTCAGGGTTTGCAATCTAAGTTACCTTGGTAACAAAGCATTCAATATTCACCGTTATATGAAAACCTGATTAGATACAAGCTAATATCTTTCAACCGTTAGATCGAACTTAGCTTGTTATACACACATGAAATGTAACTTCATTTAGGTTTGAAAAGAATCCTAATTGTGTACAAGTCGTTGGTTCAATAGTAGTTAACCAATGGTTATCCATATGAGCACTTTCATATCAACCTTATTCATCTTCACCATAACTAGTTCAAATAACTCAAAATAACTAATTAGGGAATTGTTCAATTGCTTAGATCTCATAGAAGCATACAAGACATAATCGAAGAATAAATAGTTTTGATTCGCTCGAATTGATTCATGAATATTATAGCCATGGTTTGCAAAGATTGCATTCCTTAATTTATAAATATCTTAGTTCACGAATTAAATGTTGTATGGTGGGAATGTTATGGTATTATGGTGAGAACGATGATGTTTGAACTACGAAAGGATGTTGGGATTAATTCAAACATGGTCAAACGGTTTATAACAAGGATGAAAAGTTATGGGATTGAAGATACTCATGAGAGTATGGAAACACAAGAATCATTAATTCCTTCGAATTGCATCACTACTAGTTTCAGTCGACCCTCTCAAAAGCTTAATTATCCAGTGGTTTACTGATGAAGCAGTGTCTAAGGTGTATTGCTACATAAGATCAAGCTCGAAACCTGAACTCCTTGGTTCTTATTATAAACTGACTGGTCATGGGACGAGCGTCCAAAGTTGCCAAAATGGGGATAGGTGGTCAAGCTTAAACCACTCAGACAACATTGTTCAGATCGATTCAAAACTGAGCATTCACTCATTTACCTCTTTGTACCTTCTATTGTGGAGATACAGTTGACAAATTTTCTCATTTTTCTACTATGTTGTCTTTGATGTTCAACGAGTAATTTTTTAGTACCATAAACAAACGTTAAGTGTGAAATTTTTGAAAGTTCGAAATCAATTTCAGTATGTTTTGATTCCGATGCCTCAGAATAAAATACATTAATGTAGTTTTCGTTTAATATCAAGACAACAAGAATAAAATATGTTCAACTACCATCATCTATGAAAGGAATCAAATATACAGATCAAATTATCTACCACTGAGCTACTGAGGAACAACGTGAAATTAGAGCTCATAGAGTTCAATTCTCATTCTCAACCCATGACCAATATCATAGAGTGATATCCCCACATAAAATGTAGTATATATACTATCTAACCGGGGTAAAGCCGGACTACTATCTTAAGACAATAAAATGTAATACTATTTATCTGGGGTAAATCTGGGCTACTAAATAATATTCAAACAACGTAGCATTGCCCTACTAAGATTAATTAGCAAAGAGCTATGGGGATTCACAGACAATCTTCGCGGGGAAACACCCAACGCATATTACACAACATACCCATTTAATTACAAACAACATATATACTCACAGTAAAATAAGGACTCATCATGCTCGAAGATAAAGTAACTTAATAATTACAAAAAGGTTACAAAGTTCCCACCTGATTTGATGACAAGCCACGTCTACCTTGAAGTCCAGAATCCACTGGTTCATCCTTTGAAGCGATCGTTGTTTATATAGACTAACTGTTAATCATACAAGCACTCTAAAAGTTTATTTATTCATACAAAGTTCATAACATAACATCATACAAGTTCTCAGTCATAGATTAAGTGAAATAACTAGTGGTTCTAATTCTATCAATGGTTTTATAACTTGGTAATAAGTAATTTGGGAATAAATAATTATCTACTTATCCAAATGGGGCCAAATTAGGTGTCATCGGAAAGCGCTTGAAAAACTCTACAACTTGCAGAAGGAACCAAAAACTAAATCGGACCGTAAGGGGTCCAAAACATCAAAAGAAAGTATCTGGCCCTAATCGCTACCCCGCGGGCCAAACCGGCACGATCCACAAAACCGGCCCACCAAAAATACATATAAGTAGGTCTGACTCGGTCATCTTCCTCACCAATAGTTCATATTTTTTCCAAGTGTTGAACTCTAAACTCAGGGCAAAGGGTTAGCTTCCAAGATCTCTAAGTTACTGCCTATAAGTCCAAATTAAACAAACTACGGCTCTTCAACTTTTGCGTACTGATGTTTTTCCGGTTCTAGCTCTACCCTATCTAGAAATTACCAAACTTATAGACACGCGTGACTGATTACACATGGTCTCAGCTTCGTCGACTAGTTTTCTAACATCTATATCTCACTCGGTAATCAACCGATTGGGATAATATTTATATGTGCAGAACCACCACCCGGCGTACTAGAACAATTTTAAAGGTTAACTTGATTAGTTTTGACTAGTTTCTAACACTTTCATGATAATCATCATTACCACCATGCATGAACACCATTAATTTCATGAAGAACTCTTATTCCCTTTTATATTCCTCTATATCTATTGTCCATACAACATCTCTCTTCTTCTTGCTCATTATCATCATCAACATGGGTTGAAACTCTCTTTTCCTAATCTCTCCTATAAATAACTCTAATGTTTTTTCTCTAATAGCCCAAAACAACAACACCACCACCTTGAATTCGCATGATTCAACTCTCCAAACTCCAAACTACAACAGCTCATGCTTCTCTTGTATTCATTATTGTTTATAAATTTATCTTTTGTGAAATCCATGCATATCTTTGTTATTATATGATAGTTTATGCATGTATTATATGCGTATATTACAAACTAATTTTCTTTTACATTTTGGGATGGGCTTGGATCTTTAGAAACAACTAATATATGTGTTTTGGGAGTATTTACTTATTTTCAAAAGTGATTCTTTCCATTGACTAGAAAGTTGTTACAATCTTTATTTATTGTTAGCATAAAAGGGATAAGGTTTCCTTTTGATTGGTGTGAGATATGTGCCCCCAAATGTTATACCTAATTTATGCAAACCTAGATAGGCCTCGTTGGGTTGAATATTATATAGGTCCGGGTTTTAAGTTGGCCATTATATTTTCCCTATTTTTGTACTAGGCAAGCAACGCATGTCTCATACATGGATGTTTATTATTCTTTTAAATTACTTTCAAAATCTATTATATTATGTTTTGGTATTTAGAGAGAATGATGTTGAGAATCTTATATAATATTGTTGGATTTACGCGGGGATGGTAAAGGGGGCTCTCCACTGTGTAAGCACTTCGATCGTATATAATTTTGTTACCATTAGATATATTTAGATACTTGCTATGTAGAGTGCACGTATAATAAGGTACTGATAAGGTACACATCGTTTATGACTTGAGGACGGAAACCTCATGGGCGCTTTAATGATCATTGAAGAATCTGCAACAGTCATGCCTTGCTACTCCGAAGGAAGACATCGCTCAACTATTATTTATGTTGTGAATGTGTGCCGGTTTAATGGTTGGTAGAACTTTATATTTCAGTACAACTTATTATTTTAATATGTTTTATTTGTTTTTCCTTGATTTATCGGTTTTCTACAAAACCTGCATTGTCTTTAAATCATTCTAGTGATTACTTGAAAGTTAGTTGTTAATTCTGCTGGGCACCATTCGGGATGATGTACTCACTCAATTCCCACTTTTAGTTTCAGAGACAGATTCAAGATGTGAACGTGGCGATAAAGGCTTCGAGGAGTTGGTTAGCTTCCGCTATATTATTTTGTGTTTATATTCAATTTGTAAACCAACTCACTATTGTTTATGTATCACTTGAGAGGAGTTCTTGTATTTATTTCAGAGAGGGTTTAGATTCAGGTTAATCTTTTTATAAAATGCTACAACTTTGCCGAAGGAACCAAAAGCTAATTCGGACCATAAGTGGTCCAAAAACCTAAAATAAGGTTTCTGGCGCTAAGCCTAAGCCCGTGTGCCTGACCCGGCACGGCCCGCTAATCCGACCAACTGACTCGATCTGAAAAACAAGTCAGCTAATCTGACTCACCGAGTCAACACGGCCAACTAGTTTTGACTCACTAACTTACTGATTTGACTCTGTCTATTTTACAAACACAAGACAGGCGTAAAAACATGCTTGTACACAGTATTTTTATAAATTTAAAAAATAATAATTACTAATGAGAATAGCTGCATCCTTTACTACTGCTATTGGAATGGATCTAAGTAAGTCTTTTTAGCACACGGCGAAAACCAAAAATAATATTAATTAAATAAGTCTTAAAAATGAATTTACTGAATTAAAAATGTATAAGAAATCCTCATACTAATTAAATGATTATATAGAGAATGTACATATATGTATATGAGTTGCTTCGCACCTAACAACCTAAAGATTTATTTTGTGTTATATATGATGCCACATGTATCACAAAATATATAATATATAACTCACAACTAAATGTAATCTTAAATTTGAAATTATTTAGTGTTATTTACTTCATGAACTTCTAATTAACAAATGAAAACAATGCAACTCTTTCCGTACCAGGAGGAAGGTTGAGATTGAGAGGTTGGTCCAAGCTGCAGGAAAATACAAGTTAGAAAGTTGAAAAAACACAAGAAAAGAGTGAAGTTAAAGTACACATTTGATAATTACACATATGACATAGGAACATGATCAATAATATCGGAGGAAAGTTATCACTGGATGCTAAGAAGAAAATTGAGGATACAATAAACATTGTTATTCAATGGTTTACATAGAGGATATAAGAGGAAAGAAGAAGCAGTTAGAAATTATATGCATCATGTCCTAATCCAGATGCATAAGCAGGGTGAAACTGGTATTTAAATCAAAGTTGAGGAAACCGAATAATGTAGGGTTTGCAATCTTCTGTTGGTTCGCCCAACTTCGTGTTTCAACACACTTTTCAAGGCTCCAAAAATAATTGAAGTAAATTGGTAACCTCCGTTATATGGGTGATTCAAAATTAATGTCGATAGATGCTCTTTGGTGAACCAGGTCTAGCTGGTTTGGAAATCTAAGTCGTAACAACAATTCTATGGTAATTGGAAGTTTGACGCAATCCATTGGAGAGGACAACTCAGTTTCAGCAGAGTTTTGGGGAGCAAATTTTTCCTTTAGGATGTTTGCTCTAGAACAATGACTCGTATTTGGTTTGAATGTGACTCAATGCACGTTACTAAGGCTTTGTCTGACTATTCTTTGGTACCACGGACGTTGGCAATTCATTGGGACAATTGTACAAAATTCTTAGCTACTGTTCAATTTAGATATTTTCATATCTATCGAGAAGGCAATGTTGTAGCGGATTTGTGGCTAAGTGTGAAAAAGCGTGGGTCTAACAACCACACCCAATATTTTGCTTACCAATCTATATGGACTAACTCCAATATACTTTTAAGAGAATCAACTAGACAGTCAAACTCAATCTTAAGAAAAGTATATCAAAGAGTTATATCTCAATCTCTCAATTCAATCCGCAATCAAACAAATAATAATTTGTGAGCCCGATTGAATATAAGAGAGATAACTTGAACGGTACCAAAGACCAATGTTCAAGGATCAATCAATTTCAATCAACAACCAAAGGTTGGATTTACCAACTGATCGATTCAACGCACAACCCGTGATATTTCAATTATATAACAAAATATAACGAAATAACACAGACACCAGAAGTTTTGTTAACGAGTAAACTGCAAATGCGCATAAAAACCCCTGACCTAGTCCAGAATGAACACATACTATATTAAGCCGCTACAGACACTAGCCTGCTACAAACTAACTTCGATCTGGACTGTAGTTTAACCCCAATCAATCTCACACTGATCAAAGGTATAGTTGCCCTCCTTACGTCTCTGATCCCAGTAGGATACTACGCACTTGATTCCCTTAGCTGATCTCACCCACAACTAAGAGTTGCTACAACCCAAAGTCGAATATTTTAATAAACAAATTTGTATCACAAAGAAAAGTCTACATGAATAGATAAATCTGTCTCCCACAGAAATACCTACGAGTTTTGTTTAGTCTTTTGATAAATCAAGGTGAACAGGAACCAATTGATACACAAGACTTATATTCCGGAAGAACAGCCTAGAAATATCAATCACCTCACAATAATCTTAATCGACTAGAGAAACAAGATATTGTGGAATCACCAACGCTGAGACGAAGATGTTTGTGACTACTTTTCTATCTTGCTTATTGGAGAAATTAATCTCGAGCCAATTTTAAAATTGTAATCAATACGATAAAAACAACAAGATCAGATCATGCAACTACAGAGAAAATAGTTGGGTCTGACTTCACAATCCAAATGAAGTCTTCAAGTCGTTAACCTACAGGGTCTCGGTAGAAACCTAAAGTTAAAGGAGAATCGACTCTAGCTTATACAAATAGTATCACACAGGAGGTGTGGGGATTAGGTTTCCCAGTTGCTAGAGTTATCCTTTATTTTGTTTCCAAATCAAGGTTTGCAATCTAAGTTTCCTTGGTAACAAAGCATTCAATATTCACCATTAGATGAAAACCTGATTAGATACAAGCTAATATTTTTCAACCGTTAGATCGAACTTAGCTTGTTAAACACACATGAAATGTAACTTCATTTAGGTTTGAGTGACCATACCTAAATGTGTACAAGTCGTTTGTTCAACAGTAGTTAACCAATGGTTAGACATATGAGCACTTTCATATCAACCTTATTCATCTTCACCGTAACTAGTTCAAATGACTCAAAAGAACTAGTTAGAGAGTTGTTCAATTGCTTAGATCTCATAGAAGTATACAAGACACAATCGAAGCAAAAACGGTTTGATTCACTCAATCGATTCATGAACATTATAGCCACGGTTTGCAAAGATTGCATTCCTTAATTTATAAATGTCTTAGTTCACGAATTAAACTGTTTTTAGAAAATAACCCACTTAAGTACGCATACCTGTACGCATACTTAAGTACCCGGACCAAGTTTGTTTTCAGTTCACAAACTCCAGAAGAAATTCACGTGATGTGAACTTCGACGAAGACTGCACTGGTACGAGAATTTATTTCCGGTTATCCCGAGCAGAACTCGCGCAAGACGTCATGTGCACGCGGACTTTAGTTCCTGTTATCCTAAGCAGCAAAGTACGCATACTTTGGTTCAAGGATTTTGGACTTACACAAGTATGAGTTATCACACAATGTATCCAACCATGGTTATATATTATAAACTCTCATTTCAATCATTGAAACATTATTAGAGGACGTTATATAGTTGTTGTTGACAAACTATTTTTCGTCAAAGCGATTTTCAAGTAATTGAAATAATCATCATGACTTTAGTCACTAGTAAAGATGAACTTGGCCAAAGCGAAAGCTTACCAACACATATTTCGAGAAATAGATAAAGGCGAGTTAAACTCGGCAAAATAGCACATGTGTATAATTGAAGTCTATATAGCAATACGACTTTTGTCTCAAGATAGGAGATAGAGTAGATAGACTTTTGAGTGATAGATAAGTTCAAGTCTCTACATACCTTTTAGTCGATGAAGTTCCACCAGTTCCTTGAGTAGTTCTTCGTCTTTGCATGATGAATGCTGTGGAGTCTAGAGCTCAACTACACTTTTTATCCTAGTCGGAGACTTAGTTATAAGTATACTAAAAATCAAGACTTATAGTTTTGGAAAATAAACTTAACAGACAAGCTTGAGATAACAACGCTTGAGAGTTCGACCGAGCGGTGCTCTAACAAAGTGGATAGCTTCTACTCATCTTTTTACCAAAATTTCACAATAGTTTTATACTATATAAACCTCGATAATTAAGGGTGATAATACTAATGCTTACTGCTCAATCTTCGCAAGTCGTGAACCAGTCTTTGAATCACTTGGAATATTTTTATGGAGAGAATTTTACTCGTTGGAAAAAAAATGACCATTTTTTTCCTGATCACCACCAGATTGTTATACGTTTTTGAAGATGGTTTGGAGAAAATTCTTGCTGAAACTCCATAGTAGATTCCTTGAAGGTCAACAAAAGAAGCGCAAAAAGGACTTTATATGTCGTGGTCACATTCTAAGTAACAAGTACAGAATGAATTATCGATTGTGTTTAATAACAAGCACAGAATATTCGAAACGAGTAATAATAGTTTTCTTATCTACAACTTCATATACTTTAAGATGGTTGAGGATACATCAATTATTGCAGAGGCCGTTGAAATTTTAATTATAGTTAGTCATTTTAGGGATGTTGGGATTGATCTTATATCTTCATAATTCGTTGTTGGCACTATCATCTCGTCTCTCCTCTTTTTGGAATGATGACAAAAGGAAACTCAATCCTGTTGAAACTGACTATGATATAAAAAGTTATAACGTCATTGTCGAAAAAAAGAGGAATCCAGTAAACAGTGAGTTTTCCACCTATAATTCACATTATATGAACTTATAGTATCCACTCGACCAAAAATGTGTAAAAGAAAATCACTTGGATAGTGAGCGAGCATATAGAGTGCGTCCAAAATAGAGCGTGATTTTTAACTGGCTTGCAAAACCTAAAAGCAAAGTATGCCTTGGGTAGTTTTTTTCTGCAATGAAGCTTAACAGTTATTATTATCTCACAAAAACAACATTGAAACCATATTTCATAGAAAAATAACAAAAAATTCCCACTCTTTCATCATTTTTCTCACATATGATCTATTCATATATGCACATGCCACTTTTGCACCCACTATGAGTATCGCAAAGTGGCAAACATATTTGCCAAAGTTTCAAATATACCACCTAGGCATAAGCGATAGACTTTCTAGGGAGCGATAAAAAGTTCATCGCTCGAGGGTCAAAATAATGCCAGCACTAGTCTTCCTTGCGATTTTCAGTTTGATCATCATTCAGCAGTTTATCATCCAACTTCCAGGAATCCTTCATATAAATACTCACTTTAAAATCATTTCAAATCAAACTATCTCAACTTCAAATTCATTTCAACATGCCTAGTGCTCGTTGCACCAAAGTGACTAGTGCTCGCTCCACTCGAGAGAAGATGTTTCTCTAATTCGATGTTGGATATCAGTTAAAAGCGAATGATTTCAATTTAGAAGATTTTAATTTATTGGACACTGTGTTTTAAAAATTCATGAAGTTAATTCATGTAAATTTAAGAAGAACAAATAAGTGTCTTCAAGATCGTTATTGATTCTCTCTAGGTGATTTGTCTTACAACCTCCTTTTCTAGGTTTGTCTCGTATCACAAACCACACTATCTAGATGTCCTTAGCTATGAGCTAAACATCTCTATTTACAGCTTTGATTTGGTTTCCAAAAACTTCTAGGAATAATTCCTTATATAGGAATATTTCCTTGTCTAGCTAGGAATACTTCCTTAAAGTCAGTATTCCTTCATAAGTAGTAATCAATCCTCATTATAACTTGGATATTACTCAGTTCGCGAATGAGGAAAGTTACACCTGTATCATCCCTCTCCCTTTAAGAACTTGAACTCCTAAGAGAGTTAGAACTGGAAATTTATGAACTCGAGAGTTCCTTTCTCCCTGGTGAACCATCTCGCCTTGCAGGGAACTTGACCATGACGTCCAACTAGAAAAACTTTTTTCCACTTTCTTGGTCACTTTTCGCTCTATAATGAAATTGTACCTGATTGGTTCTTCTCGATTAAACAACAAGCCTTCAACACGTGGCAAGATCATCTTGTCATCCTCATCATCATGTAACAGTGGATCAAACAAATTTAAGTGTTTCACATTAAGAACTAAGCACATTCCTTCCCCATCTGATCGTTCCTTATCTAACTTCAACCATACCATGGTCATCTTTTTCTGCTAACATATTCCAATTATCGAGTAACTCACCAAGTTGTTTGTAGAGAAATCTAGTGAAGACCATTAACCATAGGAATCTTCCTTAAAAGAAACGAACCTGGCCCTGATACCAACTTGGTATGCATGATCTATGTATCTTGGTGTCTATTATTAAAGAGGTGGAATTCAGAACAATAATAGACGAAAAATAGAAAACAAAATGCAAACAAGGACGTGTTTGAAGAAAATATCTTCTCTAGATTATAAACAAGAAAACTATTACAATTCTTTTTTGTTACGCTCACAATCTCTGTAGGTAAATAACCTTGAAATGTTTTTCTAAGCTTAATTTTACAATAATTAATTGTCTCACAAACTTCTCTCTAGGTGATTTGTCTCGCAAACCTCCCTCTCTAGGTGTGTCTGTGTCACAAACCACACTATCTAGATATCCTTAGCTATGAGCTAAACATCTCTATTTATCGCTTCGATTCGGTTTCCCGAACCTTCTAGGAATCTATTTCATTATTTATGAATAATTCCTTGTATAGGAATAATTTATTGTCTATGGATATTTCTCTTTCTATGTATATTTCCTTATATCAGAATATTTCCTTGTCTAGAAATATTACCTTAAAGTCAGTATTTCCTTCCTATAATAGTAAGTTATCCGCAATATAATTTGAGGATTACTCATTCCCGAAAGAGGATAGATACGATCCAATATCATGGTCAATATAGATTCTAATCTATTTAAATTTTAGTCCGTGTTAAAGAGATAATCAAAACTTAAACAAGCAAAACAAAATCTTAAATTTAAAGCAATTGTCCACCATTTTGCTACCATAAACTATAAATAGCTTTATGCAATCACTTTTTCCTTTTAATTCTTTTCATTTTATTCTTTAGTTAGTTGTTAATCTATCTAGTATTGCATTAACAGAAAAGAATTATCTATTAACTATGCGCTCTGTTCCAAGGAAATTGTCACGGCCTTTTTTTTTTTGATTACCCTAGACTAGTGGTCCCTAGACTACATCCAAACTCCTTAATTTGGAGTGGATTGTGACAATTACAGGGTTCGAACCCCTACCTCCGCAGTGGGAGGGAGTATACCAACCATCAGACCACTTGATGGTTGGCAAATTGTCACGGCCTTCAACCGCCCAAATCAGTGATATTCCTGGCGAATGAAGAGTTCGGAGTCCGTTCTTGGCTTTCTACATAGCACCTATTAAAATTGACCCAAAATACGTCCAATGACTTAAAATTTGTAAAGACTGAGGGTGCTTTTCCTCCTGACCTCTCTCATGTGAATCCTACCATACTAGGGATATTTTTTCAACGTGAAGGACCTCCCCAGTTTTTCCAGGATACCAAGCATTTTTGACGGTTACGTACTTCCTCTCCATCTTACTAATATAAAGAAAAGAGGTCTTTTTGGTAGGAGACCCCCTAAATTACTTAGTTGTCCCCATTTTTTACATATTTACATAAATACCATTATTTTAAAAATAAATCAAAATTTTTAAAAACTTAATATCTTTCAAAATATACACCGGATTTTTATAAAATTTATATATTTGAAAAGCTCTTTCAATTATCTACGTAACGAGTACAAATAGAATAGTAAATTTTTGTTCTAGGAAAAAAATTCCATGGCTTCCAATTTTAGTATTGTTGGATGAGTAAAAATTCAAGCATGTGCATCGCACATGTGTCCTTACTAGTACTTTAAAGACAAAATGCATTTTTTTTCTTCCATTTTTTTACTTTAGCTAGACCCATAATTATTTGGATACTGAGTATCCAGCGCTAGCTACATCTACAAGAGAAAGCTTCCCATCCAACTTTCGCGGAATTGTGGAAGCAAACGGGAAAATATTAGTCCAAAAGTAGGATCTCACGTGGTAGCCATCTCTACCCTAAATATAGGGAGCGTGCTTTATTTGTGGCATGGTCTCATCTGCACCCCAATAAAAACTTGGCTCTGCATTTGAACTTATTTTATTGGTCACCAAGTATAGTGGGTTTGGATGGCAGATGCAAAGATGTTTATGTTTCTTTGAAAACAGAACTCAGAGGCAAAAACATACATCTTGCTTATTTTTTTATTTTATTTTTTATTTTTTTCGAAGAAACATAAATTTTGTTGAAATTTAAAGTACAGCAAGGTTTGCAAACCAGAACTACATCAACCAAGATCCTATCAACACAAACAACAACATAAAAACAAAGGAGTAAAGACAAGCTCAGACAACACAAGAGAAAATTAAGAAAATCTAAAGAACCTAAACAGTCAACGGCATATCACATTTGTCTTGCAATAAGAGAGAGGCTATAACCTTGGGAATGTTAGAAACCCAATGGCATTACACTTATGAATTCTAGCATATTTTGCAAATGCATCAGCTGCCTTATTGCATCTTCTAGGCTAATATTGAACCTGAACAAGAGCTAACTGGCTAATAACACTTAAACATTCTACTAATAAAGACTTATCTTCCCATCTAACTGAATCCATTTCAACTTCTTGCTTATCGCGTCCGCACCCACTTGAGATCTAGTGCCACTGTGCCAGATTATTATATTGAATTTTCGATCCTGGCCTATGCACTATGTGAGAGAAGTGCAGTGGATCCATTTATCGACAGTTCATTCTCAGATCACATGGCCGATTCTTTACTCTTTTACATGATTGCCAAAGGATGATGCCAAATCTTTTAGGGATACCATATTATATTGTTAGAAAATATTTACAGATAACATCATATTTTCATTGATAAAACATTGAGTATTTATACATAGCATACTTGACAGACAGACAGACATAACTGCACCTTAACTGACCATATGATTATCTTCTTGTAACTGCTAGAAGTTACAGATTTATTCAACATACACTCCCTTAAACTGATAGTGAGAAACACTTTTGTTTGTACCCAAAATTACTTTTGGGCACGAAACACGATGAATGGATAGTTTTGGTGAGTCTTTTGGGTTAGGGGTTGATTTGAAGAACAAAATGAAAGACAGAGGTTTAACGTGGTTCGGCATAGGTTGCCTACGTCCACGGGCGAATCCCCTTGGGGAGTGATTTTGTATTGATAGTAAAATTACATTGTATATTTTTCCCCTATTGGCTCCTCCCCTTTCCTGATTTCTGCTCTCCCCTATTTATACAGTTCCATATCTAAATATAAACATAAATTGCATTAATTTGCTCATTCATGCCTCCATCATCAATTCTGTATGAAACAGTGGAGTTAATTCTCGCATGTATGAAACTGCTGCAATTAGTACTGCATGGCGGAACTGCTTCATTTAGTATTGCATGGCTGAAACTATTTGAAATGAATATTGCATGGTTGAAAGCTATTTGAATTCAATCCCGCATGAAGCGCACATTTATGCTTCCATGATAAATTTCGCATAAATGATGGCCGGCAAGTATTGGTGGACATTTCTTTGGTGAACAGTGTTGCATGGGTAGGGACTGGCTTGATGGTTGACAGGCATGATGGCTGGCGGTGTAAATGGAGGCCGGGCCGCGGCATGGTTGGAGACTCGGTTAGCACAAAGAGTTTTGGGCCGGGAATTGGTTAGCGGCATTCTTGGCTACAAGACTGAAAATTGGCTAGGAGTGTGACTGACTTCGATAGTTGACCGACGATTGACTTTGACTGTTGACCAACCGTTGAATTTGACCATTGATCTTGACCGGATGTTGACTTTGATAGTTGACCGACTTTGACCATTGACCTTGACCGGAAGTTGACTTTGTTGGTTGACCGACTTTGAACATTGACCGGTCTGTGCAGACTGGTGGGCTGCCTTGGTTGACTGGTTAGTGGGCTTGGATGAGGACCAAAAGATGATTCAAGTATCAATTTGGCCCATTAAGTGGTATTTTTACTTATGGTACAAACAACTTTAGTTTAATACAACTAAAAACAGACAACATAAGACAACACTCCCTGAATTCAAACATTAATAATAACATCATCATCATACCAACATCATCATCATTATCAAACATTAATAGTCACAACATATCATTAATTTATTGTCACCATACACCATTAGAGTAGACATAGTTCACCTCCTCGAACTTCAATTTTTCACGACATAATTTTTCAATGACAAAATTTCTTACAATGATAACATTGTAAAGGCTTCTTATTGTTATCCTTGAACCAACAATCATTAGTAACATGATTTGCTATCTTGCAAATTGAACAGGACTGAGAATTGGAATTAAAAATACCTTCATCCCTTCCTTTTCCATAACTAAGTCTTTACATCAGAACTCTCTCATCATTTAATATATTCCCCCCCTGCATCATGGTGATTCATTCTTTGCTCATGAACCAACAATGAACTTTGTAATTCATAAATTGAAAGAACATCCAAATCCTTTGATTCTTTTATTGTACAAACTACATAGTTAAATTTTGGAGTCAAACAACGAAGAATCTTCTCAAAAATAGTAACATCGGTAAACTTCTCCCCATGAATTCGCATTTTGTTAACAATTTCCATTGTTCTTGCGAAAAAAATCATTAACAGACTCTCTTGAAAACATTCGTAGTAATTCAAACTCCGAACGGAATGCTTGAAGTTGTTGCCTTTTAGCCCTTGTGGAACCTTGATACTTCTTCTTCATGGAATCCCAAATATCCTTGGAAGTTTCTTTGCTCAGAATTGTTTCCAAGATTGAACGATCTATTGCCTGAAAGAGATAGTTCTTTGCCCTCAAATCCTTCAACTTTAAACCTTCAAGTTCGGCCTTCTGCGCGGCGGATAAGACAACATTTTCGGCTGGTTCTATTACCCCCAAATCAACCACTTGCTAGTATTCTTTAGACCTTAAGAAATTCTCCATCAACATGCTCCAATGGTCATAAAGACCATCAAAACGAGGAATGGATGCTTGAATAAAGTTTTCGGAAGCCATTGAAATGTTGGAACCTGGGTCTGATGCCACTGTTAGAAAATCTTTACAAATAACATCATATTTTCATTGATAAAACATTGAGTATTTATACATAGCATACTTGACAGACAGACAGACATAACTGCACCTTAACTGACCATATGATTATCTTCTTGTAACTGCTAGAAGTTACAGATTTATTCAACACATATAAGACAAAAAAAAATAAAAATTAATCTTGACCATCACATCATTCAAAAGGTACCCCTGGTAATCCGGGTATCCCCTCTAGCAATCATGCTCTTTTACACCATTGGATTGGCTTATTACTTCGGGCAATCCCCCCGGATTTTCTTTAGAAACCCATAACAGTGGTGGTTCTGTTAGCACCAAAACCCCTAATCACTCACTCCATTCTACTCCCTTTCTTCCTCCAGGAGCTCTCACCCCAACATGAATACTCTTCAAATTGGATTTCCCAAAATGGGTTTCAGAGAAACCACCACCAGATTTCTTCTCCACAACCCAAACCAACATCTCCCTTGTTCTTCCTCCATGGTGGTATCCATTTCAAGTAAAGGGTTTTCAAGGAAATCAACAATTGTGTGTGGATTAAGAAGTGGACCAAGGAAATCACTATGGAGGTCAAGGGTTTTATCATCAGAAGCAATACAAGCTGTTCATTCATTAAAGTTAGCAAGAAATTCAGATAAATTAGATGAGGTTTTTAGTAATAGGTTAAGTAGGTTATTGAAAGAAGATTTGATTGCTACTTTGACTGAATTGCAGAGACAGAATGAATTGGAATTGTCCCTAAAGGTTGGATTTTTATTTACCCCTATTTAAATTCAATCAAAGGTTACAACTATTATTATAGAATTTACATTTTAGAATTCACAAAATTGAAGAGAAATCAGAAATCTTGCTGGAATAAGAGTTCGAAACTGATTATGTATACCCATAGGGTGTTGGGTGTTGGGTCTACTAGCCCTTTCATCGAGCATGTTTATGATGTCACATTTTAATTGGTTTTCGGTTCACATAGCTCTGCTGTTGTGGATATATTGAACATCTTTATTAGTCGTTCAGTTGCGCATTTGTGTTGGTGAATCACAAGGTTGCTTGCAGTGAAACTTATGCTAGTTGATGCTTAGAGCTGTAATTTCAAAAGTTTTGACTCTGATAACTGACCTCTTATGTTTTATTCAATTCGATTGGCATTCTTCTACATTGTAATAGAAGTAGGCTTTTACACCTCTTATGTTTTATTCAATTTTATTGGTAATCTTCGACATTTTTATAGAAGTAGGTGTTTATCGGTTTCTAGCTCTATTATTATACAGTTAAAGTAAATTGCGGTTTTGTATGGTACATTTCTAGGTTGGTTCTGGTTACCTCTATATACATGCAATGGGGTGTAGTTGTTTCGGTTTTTGCATGATGGTGTTTATTTGTAAAACTTCTGTTGCATATATCCTCTCAGCCTCATTTTCTCATTGGGGTTAGTTCTATGAGATGCCATGAAACCTAGAATTTTGTTTGTCTTGGGCCAATTCTATGTGCTATACTTGGCAAGCCGAAGAAAATGTTATGGATTCTCTAGTCCACATTCGGCAATCTTAGACGATTCAAGTTGTTCACATTTTATAGAAATCATTTCTATTCTAATTTCTATGGTTTCTAGCTGTTAATATTTGGCTCATATGTCTTGCTTAAGAAAGATGCTCGATTGATGCAAGAGTCTGTAAGTGTATGCGGCTATGTGGTATTGTACGTACGCCACTTGTAAGAACATAAGTTTTCTTGTTAAGTCGTAACTTGAACTCATTTATTCAGTATCTTTTTTTTCTATGGTCTCAGGAAGTTCATGCTTCCTAACTTAATTTTCTGTTCTTTGTAGGTTTTTGGGTTTGTCCGCAAAGAGCTGTGGTATAAACCTGATTTATCCCTATATTCTGACTTGATATACATGTTTGGCAAAAACAAACTGATTGAGAAAGCTGAAGAACTTTTCTCAGAACTACAGAGAGAAGGTTTGAAGCCTAATACCAGGACTTACACAGAGATGATTGGAGCATTTATACAAGTGGACATGATAGAGAAAGCAATGGGGTTATATGCCTCAATGAAGGAATCTGGCTGTGTTCCAGATAAGTTAACGTTAACCATATTAATAAGGAACCTTGAGAAAGCTGGAGAAGAAGAACTAGCCTCTACAGTAAAAAAGGATTGTGAAGAATATGTTGAGAACCCAGAGGAATTCCTTATAGAAGTGGCAAAGAATTATGTAAGCACTTCAACTCTTCACACAATAATAAATTTTGTTTCTATTTCTACCAAGTTTCTCAAATATTAGTATATTGCCCTTTGTTCTTGTTATTTGTAAGTTTTGAGATCATACAAATTGGGTACATTTGCCGTCTAACTGCGAGAATGTTCCATTGATCTGACTGTAAAGATTGTTGGCTTGTTTTGCTGAGCCGTAGCAATCGAAACTTCAAAAGTAACAAATGAATCCGGGGTGAATTTGTATATGAACTTGTTACGTTTTATATACATGTCTGTTTTATGTTTGCAACTTTCATCTAACTTGCTCTTGTGTTGTTTCAGCCGAAGAGAAAAACAATTGAGTTAGTTTAAAGACTTTCTGTCACAAGTTAAGATCTTGGGGAAGCATGTGTATAATTTCCATAGAAGACCAGTGAAGATGTGAATATTTCTCGAAGATGAATAGAAGATAGAGAGGAGTTGCATGTGCTGCAGATGTGCAAGCATCAAGCATTCTCTTTTACTTGCATCTTGCAACAGATAGGAAGTAGATCAACAGTAAAAGAAGCTCAGCATCTCCTTGTACATTGTAAAACGTAGATTCCTGTAGTTACTGCTTACTGGGATCTCGCATTTCATTGTTCCAGTCAAGTTTTTCTTAGAAATTGCTGTATTCACATTGTTTTGATTCTTTCATTTCCTCCATGTTTTCTGTTTCTGTCTCTGTTTCCCTGATGGTGTTCAGGGATTTGGCTTTTCCTTACAGGAGACGGACTCTATCTGTCTGTCTCTGTTTCTCTTTGAGGTATCCACAATTCACGTCAAGTACATGAACCATAGTTAAATGGTCCATGATATTGAAGTTTATGGCCGAATTTAAGCTGTTGATAGGTTTTGAGTTAGGAACCCAGACATCTATGGGTTTTAAAGCTATGCCAGAACAATGTGAGAAAGCCAGATATACATCCAAGCAGGCAGAGCCTTGTTTTACAAAAGAGACAGAGATGGCCAACAAACCAGAAAAAGAAATACACATTACATTTGAGTGTACAAAATGAAATCAAAAGTTTCCTCCGTTGTTACCTACTACATGAAAACAAACACAATAAAAGAGAGGAAAACCCCCACTTGCAAAGAACCCCGATAGATGATGAAAACATCAATTTCTTTTAAGAGGTGTGTGGGTACAGCTACAATGGAATCTGTATTTGGTTATGAGCTCGTTAAGTGACTAGGAGAACTGTTGAACATTGTATGCCACATGAACGCTCTCGAAAGGACCATCTCTAGCTCTTGGTGAGTCCAGTTATGAGTTGGAAGGTGTTGAAGGAACATCACCATCTCTTGGAAATCAAGCTTTTGAAGTTTATCTGACCACTGAAACATTCACAAATGCGACAGCTTATAAGGTATAATTCATCATTAATGAGGATATACTGAAGTGAAATTTCAAGGGAAGAAATTTGAATTTACCGTTAGAAGAAAACTGGCAAATATGTATACAAGAAATTCAGGCAATGCATCTCCTTCCGCAAGATACGTGTCCCACAACCGCGTTACAAGATGGAAAGGTATCTGCCAAAGAATAAGAAAAAAATGCATATGTTGAGGGAATAAACGTAGTGATGGTGCTCACTACTAAAGTGAGAGAGAGAAGGATAATTAAAATGCAATTGGCAACTTGGGTAGCAAACCTCGCGTATTAAAAGACAATTGAACCAGCGGAAAGCAAATTGAAGGAACTCCAGACCTTGCTCCTCCATGTGTTTTGAGACAGGTTCTAGTGAAAACGCAAAAAAAAAAATTGGTTAGAATATATATGAGACTTGATAAGCAGGAAAAGGTAAAAAACTAGATTAAGATTTAGAGACTCAAGTTACATGACAGTTGCAAGATAACATGTTATTGAGTTTTAGTTAAACATTTGTGTGATATTTTCATGAGATTGATGGGAAAAGCAAAGAGATGAAGCAAATGGGAAAACAGCTTATACCATCTATCCGGCGAACCAATTCTTTCAGCTTAAATACAAGTCGCTGAATTCCTGGTTGAGCAAATGTGTAGTGGTCTTGCATACCGTCAAGTAACTGAGATAAACACCAATAGCAATCGGCTTCTATATTTGATATATTATCTGGAGTTAAATCCAATATAGACCAATTCTCGATGCTCCCATGCAAGTATTCTGACAAGAAAACAACTAGAAACGGTGTAACCAGATCATTTATCCCTTGAACATATCCACTGGCTGGGTGCCGAATGGCCCTGGAAGAAAAAGAAGGAGCAGGGAACCAATCAGTAATCATAACAAAACATTCCTCCAGATTCATTTCATATAAACATCAACCGCATTTGAGAATGGAATCATGTTACATATCATAGAAATAGTTGAGAATATAAATGCATATATAATGTAGTTCAAAGGGTATCATAAAACTTCAAAAGTTATGGTGACAACTGAATAATTTAAACGATAAGAATAAGTAGTGCAGTGAAGCAATTGAATGAGAAAGAACTCTGACCATGTATACAGGATGCGCTCCAGGGATTTCTGAACTTCTATTTGCTGAAAGAAAGTCACATCAGGTACAGTTCTTGGACAATCAACAGCTATCTGGGCAGGAGGATACACACAACAGAGGATGTAATATTAGCATGTAACAAGATAAATATACTAGCATTAACTTACAGGGTTAAGCAACTCAACCAAATGCAAATACCTGGCGGAGCATGCTAATCTCGTCTTCCGAACGTTCAGTATCAGGAATATCATAATATTGGGCCACACAGTCAAGGTATTCAAGCCGTTTCCTCGCCAATACACTCTCCCTTCTATCTGAATTAGGTGGTGCATATCCCTGTTGTCAGCCCATATTTAAAATTCAAGCAAGTAACAACATTTTTATTTCTAATCCTATTCATTTTATTTTATTTTCTGATAAGCAATTATCACAAGGTTTGTAACTGTAGACTGGTGCAACTGTGCAAGGAAAAGGAAAATTACATCTAGTACGTCAAGAGCTGTGCAGTGAAGTTCAAACCTCCTTTTAGACTCAATACAGAGCAACTACACCAGTATACTAAAATCAATTTTATAATCTAACATCAAATCTAAGCTTTGAAAGACTGGACTTACCAAAAGAAGCCTCCATATATTAGGGCGCATATATGGTGGTATACCACTCCATGCTAACTCGCGCAGTGTCTCTACATCAATAAAAAATAGACAAATATAAATAATGGTAGAGCAAATAAACCATTGATAATATGTTCTACAGAAAATAAGAAGCAACTTAAGAAGTATCCACAGACTACGTTTATCTGTATTTTTATTTAATAGAAAATTAGCAGTATAAGTGCCTGCTCTAACGCTTGAAACTAATGCAGTGAGACCCAGCCTAGAGGTCCACTGATGAAAGGAGACAGCTTGAGGATGTTGGACCAATTAAGCAGCCTACCAACTGATTTGATGATGTAACACATAGCTGATTGAATTTAATGAACACCGAAAGAAAGATAATAACAAAAACCATGACAGATATCACTAGATCGGGATGTCTATGAGCACTTCCACTATGCAAAGCAAAAATCTTAACCTTAATATTGTGAGAAAAAAAAAATACCTAATATTACAGTTGATCCAGAGAGTTCCTTCGAGAACTTCATAACTCTTGCAGAATCTGTAGCTCTAGCCCCAGACGACAAGGACCTCGGAACCTCAGGCAATTTCTCAGATTGTGATTTCGAAAATTTGGGATTATTAGCCATCGCATCCACCGTAGTACGTGAACTTTGAATTTCCTACAATGTAAACTATAAATTTGTGAACACGTCATTAAAGAAACCAACACGATATGTGTAATTCTGAAACTGATTGCCTATTCCAATACCTCAGAAGACCTGCCTACAATATCTCCTGGTCCAAGATTATCTTCTGAATAACTCTTATCAATATTTAGAGAGTACTCCGATGGACTAGTAGTAGCAATATCTAAAGGTTCTGTTCTTCGGGTCAGCAAAACTTTTCCTGGGAAGGTTCTACCTTTAAGCAACCTGTATAAACAAGGAAAAGAAAAGAAATGGAGTTATGAATCTCGTAGAGAATATCAAAATCATCGCTCATCTTAAACAAACTGGTAAAACCGTGAAATAAACAATTGCTACACTAACAAAGCAGTCAGAGAAGCAAACAACAATGTTTTCCAGTGAGTATAAGATCAAAACTTCACATATGACTGGGAAATGAAATGCACATCAAACATACTCATGACACAAGAATGCCGAAACTTCTACCTCTAAACTAGATTTAAAAGAAAAAAAAAGGCATCTCCGTTAGTTACATTAGTAACCCAACAACTCAAACACATGGAGTCACTATCGAGTGTTCACATATCTAAAGATGTGGACTGTACCTTATGAAAAGACCGAAAATCCGTAATCTGTGTGTAGTTTACAATCCCTAATCCCTAAACTGAGGTATTCTTTTATCAGAAATTTAAAATCAAACTATTGGTTCCGAACATAAATGAGTAATTCCAAATACTCATTGTTGCAGCTTAGAAGAATAACACCTCTAAAAACACATAAACATCAACATTAACAACAAGGTCCACAGTAAGACTTCTCCCTGATATTATCATTTATACAAACAAGTTGGATTCGTCTCATCTAACTATCTCAATGAATCACTAAAATAAAGAAAACCAATTTGAATTTCTCTCAATAACCATCTCAAAGAATCCTTAAAATCCTTAAAATCATTACTAAGTTCAAGACATCACAACAATTCATTGTCATCTTCATGCAACCTTCACTTTAGCCACCAACCCCATGATTCATACCAAACAGAATTCATGACATGAAACAAACAGACACACACAGATTTAATTAGCTAGATCTACTCACTAGATTCCTCAAACCCAACACCAAAAACATTACAAATTTCATATCTGCTTACTTCAATGTCACATATTTAAACTAGATCTTCTAATTCAATAGATCCAGAAACACAATTTAAGCGAAATTAATCAACTTGGGGCATCCTAATTTCACACTCATTGTACATAATTGATAAAAAAAAAAAACCAAAATTTAATGAAAAAAAGAACTGGGTCATGGAGATTATTACATACCCTTGAACATTTCTGAGAGTTTGATTAAATCTTGAATCTAGATTGGAAGAACTGTTTGTATCCTTCTTTGAAGGTTCACCTTCTATGGCGTTGTTCTTCATGATATTCTTCTCTTTACAATGATCATGATGGGTTTGTGTGTATTTGTCTCTTGAAATCTTGTCTCTTAGGTTTTGGTTTCTACTAAAAAATGGTGCTCATTTAGTTCTAATCATCTCATTGGAACCAAATCCTGATTAAATTGGCTTTATTTGGTGGTTGAAGTGAACCGCATAAGAGGTTTTGGTTCTTCATTGGGATTGGTAAATTTCCATTTTTTTTTCTTTTTATTTGGAACACTAATTTGGGGCATACAAGAAAATTTGGGGGTATACAGACTTATGATGGCACCCAATGCAAAATTATAAGGGCTGTCCTAATGCTGCCTAAGTTACTATAATACCCCTGCATAGTTTAACTTACATTACTACCCTTCCACTTAATTAAATTCTAATTCTAAAACTCTCCCACTAAATAACCCATCCCCTAATTAACTCGCTAACCGTTATTAATTAACTCTTCTCTCTCACTCTTCTTCTCATCTTCTTCTCAAAAACACTAACAAAATTCTGAAAATTTCTTTGTTCGATTAAGTTCTCGATTAAACACATTAATGGCACCTCGTGTTAAGCGATGCCCTAGAAATATGGTGTTGAATCCTGGTGTTGCTTTTGTAGCATCTCAATCTAGGGTTTTTGGAAAAGATGGTGATGAAGAGGATAGTGGATTGATTAGTGTCGGAGAGCGAGAAATAGAGCCTAATTCTTTAAAATTGCACATAGAAAGGTATTTCCCACAAACCCATTGCTTGGTTTTTCGTATTTCGTTGATTTATGACATGTAATCAATGATTCCTCTGGGTTTTGGAAGTTCCAGAGTAGTGTTAAATTTGAAATTTAACAAATTGAACTTTTTTTTTTTTTTTTTTTTTACAGACGAAGAACAGTTCGGCTTATGTTTTGAAAATCGATTGCGTCGAACCTCTGTGTTCGGCTTATAATATTTTTGTATGATAATGCGCCGAACTGTTGGGCACATTGTTCGGCTCATTTTGATAAACATCGAATGTGCCGAACTTTACTCTGTGTATGGCCAATAGTTTCCTATAAACTTGTCCATTTATAGGTGACTTATCACATTGTTTAGTAAAGTCATATTTATTTAGTTTAGAAAATTAATTAAGGTGTATCATTTGTTTTAGCACCCTTCCGGGAAAATTCAAAGAGAAGCTTAAAAGGAGAACAATGGAAGTGACTCCTTCTAATTCAAGAACTCCCAAACCTCAAGGTGGTGGCACCAAAAACTTGCATGCAGGGAAAAGGCGAAATGACACGGGTGGATGTTTTCCTGTAGAACAAGAGGATGATAATGATGAAAATAAGGGTTTAGTATGAGGTGATGATGAAGATGGTGGTGGAGAGGGAAGACGAGATAATGAATATGGTGGTGATCGCGAACCTCTAACTTGATTTTTCTTCTCAAAATTGATGCATGTTGTTTTAGACATTTGGATGTATTTTTTATGATGTGGAAGATATTATGAATGATAAAATGTGGTGTAAAGAGATGATAAAGATTGAAAGATCTCTTCTTTAGGATTTTCTCATATAGAGCTATCAAAGTTAGGCTTTAGAATCCTTCCGAAACCGTTTCTCCTTGAGATAAAAGTCAATTTTTCCCCATCACAGTGTCAGGTTCGGCTAATACCTTGCCAACCTTTCCCCTAGGAACCCGACAAATGAAATTTACCCTGTGGTTGTCGAGGTTCGGGCTGACTCGATTAGATTACTTTTAAGCCGGACTTATCTCTATAAACACTTCGAAAATCTTGCTTTGTAGGCTCCAGGTTCGGCTAACTCGTGATGATAAGTTATCAGCCGAACTTATCTCTGTACTCTCAAGTTTTTAGATTTTATTTTGGCCATAACTTCTTCGTCCGATTTCGGAATGGCCTCATTCTTTTTGCGTTGTTTTCGTCTTTTCATTCTCTTGAAGATGACGATAATATATCATTGATTTGAATGAGTTTAATTTGGACGTTGATGTTCTCCATTAGTAGACTTCACTATCGTTTGGGGTTAGGTTCGGCTCATTCGCAATACTATTTGAAAGCCGATCTTTGAAGTTCGGCTCATTAGCACATCCTCGTTAAGCCGAACCATGGAATTTATTTGGTGGGAAAATAATTCTATGACAATTCGGCTTATAAAGAATTCAATCGTACAAACCGAACTGTTCTTATTTATCAAGGTTCGGCATACAAATTATCTGTCGAACCTAACTCCGTTCTTACCGAATTACATACAAAAATCAAAACTTTTGGTGAATTCAAGCTACAAAACGGACATTAAACAACTTCTAAAACCATACCTATGTATTATTAGCATTGGGTTCCTCATCCATGTACTCATCTTCGGGATTTGGCTCCAAAAAGTCATCATCTTAAGCTTGAGAAAAAAGTTGAGTTTGAGATTGAGTTTGGGTAAAATCATTTTCATAATCTAACAAATAAGCCATCTCTGGATCTCAATCGTAATTGTAATGTTAGCTTTACATGATGAAGATTCACCTTTCTCACTCGAATTTGTATCACACATCTCTCAATAATCACAAAGATCACAAAGAAAAAAAAAGTTTTTTTCCTCCTCTCCTTTTTCTTTCCTCCTTCTTCTTTTTCTAAAATAACTCTAACTATCTTTAAAAAGAAAATTATTATCCTAAATTAACACTAAACTAACTACAATCATTAACAACTAATTAATTAAATTTACACTAATTTAACACTAATCTCATAAGGACATTTTCGCATTTTTGAAAAGAGGGGGATAAAGGCTACCCTAAAAATACTATTGGCCCCCTTTTTTTTGTCTTATTCCATATGCCCCCAAATTTTCTTGTATGCCCCAAATTAGGGTATTTGAGGGCGATTCCTAGTTCTGGGCTTAATCAAAGTGTTGGGCCTCGACGATTCAAAGCCATACCCCGGTGGCCAGTACAGACTTGGTATACCACTCTTTGCCTCTCACGGTCTGCTCAAGCTGCAACAAAACCATGGACATCTACGGTGACCATGTACTCAATTGTGCAAAGGAGGTTCGCATTAAAATTTCGACATGATTTAGTGAGAGATATTTTTTGTGGATATTTTTTATAAGCTAGGGGTTGTGATTTGTAAGGAGGCTACATTGAGTTTCTTATCAGTTAATAACACTGCTTTAAGGCCGATCGATATTCTTGTCCATAATTGGGAGAATGGACAAGATACATGTTAAATGTTCATTAGTAGAAGGTTTCAGAATTTCACACCTGGACATCTGTCGCAGGCACTGATGAGTGTTTAATTTTTACATATTAACCACTTAAATTACGTTTTCTTAGTTCTTTATTTGTTTAATTTTGCATAAATAAAGCTCGATGGACCAGAATAAAGAATTTGGTCACAAAATGAATAAACGAAGAAGAAGCGGAAGCCAACTTGCATTGCCATTCAGATCAAAACAAAACAAAAAAAAACTTGCATTGCCATCCCGGCTAGTCAAGGAACGGAATATTGGAAGCGGTCTATATCAAATCGAACAAGAATGGGGCTTAAAGGAGACAACTACCCTTTGGAGCCTAATGGGCTAAACCTCGATATGAGCTAGTAATGGAGATAATGGGGCCGACGATTGGACATTTATACTTAGGGATCCTGGATATGTTACACTTTTGTTATAGGGAGGGGGTTTGTGGATCAAGGGAGTGGGAAACTCATACTCAACTCACTCAATACTACATGTTCAGTACTTTCTTCTGAATCGGACAAAAATACCCCCACACAGAACCCATTTCAAAACAAAAGATTAACTTTTCCTTTTTACTTCTTCCTATTAACGAAGAATAATCATAAACCATAAACCATGATTTCATCTCGCTTTGTTTATGTCATCAACCCAGGAGTTCTTGCTGGAAAAGAAAAATTTCTGGTACCCAAATGATTAAATCATGATTATATCTTGTTTTTATGTATCTTTATCAAAAGAAAAATCCAGTCTATAAAACCTTGCTTCGTTCGTACCAGGAGAAGAGAAGTAAAGCATTCACGTTGACAGTAAGAGAAGTGAATTTCATATTTCTTTACCATGTAGGTGACGGTGAAATGAAACATTTCACTACCAAATGAATGCTGGTGAAACAACACATTTCACTGCCATTTTAACACTACACCAAATTCCCGAATTCGTAACAGGAATTTGTAACGGCTATGTGGCCGTTACAAAATTTCCGTTACAAATGGCCGTTACAAAATATTCGTAATTTCAAGCCGATTACTAAATTTTTAAAAATTCGTAACAGAGCTAAGCCGTTACGAATTTTTTTATTGGCGTGCCAATCACATGCTTGGTCACACTGGGGTCGTAACAGCTGAAATTTTTGCCTGTGCCGTTCACATGTGTGACATATTTTTTCCACCCCATATTTATTGAACTAGAGGATGTTTCCTCCCCTGCGTGTGTGAATCACATGTGTGAGATTCACACTATGTTTCTCCCATTCTCTCAATTTTCACTTCATTCTTCATTTTCTTTTATCTCTCTTATCACTGGCTCACTGCCTGTCTTCTCTTCCCTCTTTTCTCCACACTCGTTAATCATCTGACTTTTGAAGAACCGTGTAAGATTAACGAGTTTAGGGTTTCGATTTAGTTTCGATCTGTGTAAGTCATCATCAATTTTTCGATTTTAGAGTTTTATCATCTGTTAAATCATATTTTAGGGTTTTATGCAATACCATTTTTTTTTTCGATTTCATTTTAGGGTTCGTCTGAGTTGGAATTTTGAAGAACCGATCTTGAATCTCACTTAGAAGGTATGTGTTTCTACTTTTTGTCTATTAGAATTCTCTTCCGCCTCTCTTTTCTTTTTTATTCTTCCCTGTAGATTCAAATCGGTTAATCGAGTTCATGATTTCGATTTCATTATCTGTTAATAGAGTTTAGGGTTTTGATTTCATCATCTGTATTTTATCTGTGTAAGTCTTTCATCATCGCATGTTTTAGGATTTAAGTTATTTCGATTTTAGGGTTTCAGTTTGTTAATCAGATTTAAGGGTTTGTTTACAGATTCCTGGGTGAATGTCTTCTCGCTAGGTGTTACTCTTTCTTTCCATTATTAATTTCCAATGCTTAATTATTTATTTAATTTGGGTTTTGTGTTCTCCAGGAAGAAGCATCTGCGGTTGGGAGGTTGAGACATATAAGACTAGCTAATCTGATTGGGTGCTATTGTGATGGGAATGAGAGATTGCTTATTTCTGAGTATATCCCTAATGATACCCTTGCAAAGCATTTATTTCACTGTAAGTTTAATTACTCCTATTTTTATTGGTTATTAATGGGTATGGGGTTTCTTAGATTGGTATAAACTTTTTGTAGAGTCCATATATAGATTACCTTTAGGTGCTTAGCAGATTGATTTTAATGTTTTGAGATACTTTTAGAGCTGCCCATGTTTAGCTTTTTTTGAGTTGCAAAAGAAAATGCTAGTATTCTTTACGGAAGAAGAAAGAATCTAAGGAAAGTCGGTAGAAAACTACATCAATGTTTCCTTATCAAAGTTGGTTGTCAATTATTTTTTTGGCTCTATATGGAATACACCATATCCAAGATCTAATGGAGATTCTCCAAGTATTTTATCCTTTCATGTAAGAAGGGCACACCTTTGTCATGTTCACAGTCTTAAGGTTCTCGTTGGTCATTTGGATCTAACTAGGAGGTTGCTTTATTCTACTTCGTATTTCCTACGGGGACTTTGTCGCCAAGATCCCGATTCCCGAAAGCAGGCTTCCATTTGCAAATTCTAGGAATCTAGTCATGGCCCTTGTAAGTTAAAACCCTAAGTTTTCTTCATGGTTGCAGTTTGTTGTGTCCCTTCTCTTTTATGTTAAGGATAACCTGTTCTACCCTCGGTTGTTAAATTTTATATCGTCATCTGGTATTTTACTCTCTCTCTCTCATTTTTTTTTTGAAGTTCTTGATATGGATTTATATCGAGCTTCTTACTTTTTGCTTATGTGAATAAATGGTTTCATAGAAAACGCATCAAATATTTTGTTTAAAATTGCAGGCTTATATTCTGACAAGGGCTTTTTAGAATTTTTGATGACTTGTATGCATCTAAATCACAGATGAAGTTGTGTGGTTGCTGCTCAATGATTTGTTTGCGTTCTGCAGAAGTTTATTTCTATTCGTTTTAAGCAAGTTTTCAATATCTAATTGGTGGAATTTCTAGGTTGCCTTTCCGACCTCTGCGGTAGGGCCAAGAGTTGCCGCAGACTGTGCACATGCATCATTAGCGAGAATTCTCCAAGGAGGAAAACCAGCTAGTTGCTTCGGTAACAAGATCCAAAACAGATGGCTCGGAGATAGGTGCGAACGTGCAATCCATAATTGGCTCTAATTATTTATTTATTTTCTTGGTAAAAATGTTGTCTAGTGATTGATTCTTCTTGAAGGTATTTCGTATTATCTTTTTGATGAAACTATTTGTATGAGTGCTGCAACTATTTGTATGAGTTTTTTTTTTTTTTTTTACACTGTTGAAGGGTTTGAAGCACAAAGAGGCATTTCCTTATTTTAGATATTTTCATTGGGACGTTTGTTAGAGGCCCTTAATTAGGATTGGATCTCTTTATTTATTTGTCAATTTGTTACATTTGTAGGATAAGTACAAAGACTATTTGGAGTAGAGAAGGTGGACATCATGGATCACCCACAAGTTAAAGCCACCAAAAAGGTTGGTGTTTATAGCTGCATTTGGTCATTTCCTTTGTTATTTTATAGATATTATGAGCCTTAATATTCCACCCAACAAGGAAATTTATTGATCTTCGTCCATTGAAATGAGATGTCTTTATGCATTTGAAAATTGAGTTTTATGAATTGCAGAAAGCCAGGTTGTACAAGATGGAATTAATGCTCTTTCATCTGCTCCTTTGTCCACTCAAAGTGTAAAAGTTGCTGCAAAAGTTGGCCTAGATGCAGCTGCAATGAAAGCAAAACTGTTTTGCAGATCATGACGAGCGAAATACGAGAGAATGGCGGCCCCGATATAATTAATCATCAGGTAAAGTAGTTTGATTCTCATCCTCTTTGGTGGAAATGAATAATAGGAGTCTTTGCTAGAATCAGCATCACCTCTCAATCTAGGGAGTACTAGAACATTGTGCTAGCTGGAAGTTAACTCTTCATGTGGTTAAATTGTGGACAATGTCAAGTGCGTTAAGAAACTGGGTTGATTCTTACCGGTTGGTTCTTGTGTATTTAGTTCAATTATCTTTCTCAAATTGAAGATTTCGTTTGCATCTTTTCTATTGATGATTTATTCAATTGTGTTAAGGCATATATAGTCATGTGTAGTCCAGCCTTAGGTGTTGCATAGTCAAACCCCTTTTTACCACATTACACTTTCAGATAGTGGTATTTGATATTATGTGCATCCTCGTTTAGGCGTCTCAATAGTTGGGTGTAGTCCAGAGTACATCACACTCTCATCCAATTAGTATGTGGTATTTGATATTTTGTGCATCCTCATCTAGGGTTAATGTGTGTGCGGTGCACCTCGTTTAAGGTTTGTGCACATTATAACATGTCGTTGTCATAACTGAACTTCTGTATCTGTGGACAATTTACCTTGTTCATTTGTCGGCTTATTAGGGAAGAATGAAAAAATAGTTCTAGCTTACCCAATTTCATTTGAACTAATGTGTATGGACTTAGTATTCGTTTAATATTTCTTTCATTTCCTTGTTCCGAACTATTTTATGAGTTTTGGTTGTTGGTGACTAACTCGTTTGCTATATTCACGCAGCTAAAGAGGCTCGAACTGAAGCTGAAGCAGTTTGCAGAAGTGGAGACCTTGTTGATGAAAGAAGGCGAGCAAGTAGAAAAGGCAAGGCAGCGGCTAGCAGCTGAAAGAGTCCATATCATATTTAGGCGTTCTATTTGTTCCCTTGGAAATTTGGAACCTAGTAGGTTTCCATGTATTCACTTAGCAATTTGACACTTAGCAAAAAAAAAAAGGTTGGTACTTGGATAAATTTCAGCTATTTGATTATATGAATCTGATATGATATGAATGAATATGATATGAATAGATTGAAGAAATTGTTGTTGAGCGTGGTTATGAATGTATTGAAAGGTGTATGCAGGGTATTGAATTTAGAATTCCGGCTTATTTTCGGCATAAAATGAACTGTCGGTCAGCCTTGACCTGGTCAAGGTTGACTGGTAGTAATTTTTTTGGTGTTACAAAAAAGTTCGTAACGGCTCCAAGCTGTTACAATATTCCACGTAGTAATAGTTGGAAGTTGTTACAATGTGCTACGTAGTAACGGCTAGAGGACGTTACGACAGCGTTGTTACAAAAAAATTCTTAACGGCCCTGAGCTGTTACCACGTGGAAAAATAGTAACGGCTCACACCTGTTACGAGGGCCGTTACAACCAAAATTCGTAACGGCGCCATTGCCGTTACGAAAAGAATGTAACACCCACTTTTGCAACAGGCAAGAGCCATTACAACCCGTTTTAGTAACAGCTCAGTTCTGTTACGGATCCAAGAATTTGGTGCAGTGTAATTATAGTGAAATATAAAGTTTGAATGTCCGTTTTTCTTCTTCCAGTTTTAGTTTTAGTTCCAGTTTTGGTTGTTTAGTCTCATAATGTTACACTTAATTTGGGTCTGGGAAAAGAAATACAAACATCGTGTATGGTTGTTGATAAAGCGCATAGTTTTGTGATTTTATGCAAATCAGCAAAGAATAAGGAGGTCTTAGGTGGTTCTACTCAAGGACCTTGGTTATAATGCTAAATGAGTCAAGGACCACAACAAAGGGAAGGAGGGAATGTGGTACAATCATATGGAATGCTAGATGTTATAAGCATTTTTTTCTTTAGTAAATTTGTGCAAAACACTTTACTAATATTCTTGAACTGGCTATACGAATCAATATATAGAAAAACTTCTTGCCTGAATCATCTAATAGAAATTTAGAAATAAGAGTGTTTCTAAAAAAAAATCTTGCCATTGGACTTAAATGCTTCTCGTTCTCTTGTTCATTTACCTGATTTCCCTTCACTTTGTGTGGACGAGAAAACAAAAAATCCCTGGAAAAGACTATCGAAATGGACAAGGATTTGGAAGAAAAAAAAATGCATGATACTCTTAAAAGATTAAAATGGATGGAGAGTTAATCAAGAGAGATGATCCTCTAAAAATGAGCTAAGTGTTATAGTGTCATCATATGTTTAATGACTACACACTCAAAGCATTTTTGGATTGATTAATTACAGACTCAAAATATGATAACTTTGTAATGTTATCAAATATTTGTTTCCCATCTCTTGGTGTGTGAGACTTGACCAACAAACCTTTCAGAAAATAGAGATAAATATCTTCTTGATTTTGAAGTCCGGTGTGGAAAATGCATTTGCTTCCGTTCATTCTACAAACCTTAAAGCCACGTGACAATGTAAAGAGTGTTGTTTCTCTTCT
This sequence comes from Papaver armeniacum, assembly GCA_023531295.1. Lineage (NCBI taxonomy): Eukaryota > Viridiplantae > Streptophyta > Magnoliopsida > Ranunculales > Papaveraceae > Papaver > Papaver armeniacum. The sequence goes on from JAJJWW010001413.1 coordinate 212,098, forward strand.
TTGTTGCACCCTGCAACTGGTACTCGTTCACTCTGGAAAAGAGTCATCCAGTTTTCACGCTCACCAGGGTGAACGAGAAAGGTTTGTTTCCATGGCTTTTTTGGATTCTCGTTTACCATCGCTAGTGTGATAAGTTCGTATCTCTTTTCCCAAAAGTAAACGAGATTTTGGCATACCCCCAAGTTTGTACTGATTTTTGAAACTTGAAACTCTCTGGCCTCCTTAAAAAACTCTTCCCTGTGTATTTTTAGGTTTAAGAAATTTATACAGTCTAGTATAGCCTTATAAGATATGATAAAAAGAATTGCAATTTATGTTGCATGGAAAGACAGCCCTTGAACATCATCTGATGACTATTTGGTCGATTTTTTTTCTCAAGATTTGGCAAGTATTGTAATGTTTGATCTTCATTGTTGGCGCTGATGGTTTCGCTGAATTAAGATTATCAAATTGCAACATACGCCTCGAACAACACTTAAAGATAATTTGGTTGAAATTTTTCAGAAGACTTTGATAAATATTTTTAGGGTTTGTTCTGCTGTTGGAGTTGGGTTGGGAGGAACTGGAGATTTTATTGTCGAGAATCATGCAATATTTCTATGTGGTTATAGAGGGTAAAATTGTCCGATTCGGCGGATACTTTAGATTCGGTTCCCTTCACTGAGTTGAGTCCGATTTTCCCTCTCCCTTGATCGTATAACCCCTCCCTATAACAAAAGTGATATGTTTAGTGTTAAGAAATAAGGAAGGTCGCCGTTGACAATGTGATATCGGACTTCGGAGGATGTGGGAATTAGAGGTATAAATTGGGCTGTGCCAGCACGAGCACAGCATGCTAAAATTTGAGCACAACCCAACCTAGCACGCGACTTAGCCAGCACGGCACAACACGTTAGTTAAATGGGACGTGCCGGGTTTGACTAATTGGCACAATAGCACAGCACAGCATGCGGCACGGGTAAGCACGTGGCCCAGCCCAGCACATCACGTTAAGAGAGCACGTCATAACATGTACAAATACACCATATAACAAGGCATAATACACCACATTTTTTGTATATTTCACAAAAGAGTCACTATTCTAGCTAGTTTTTAACATTTTATGTTGGCTTCTTTATAACAACACATATAATACCTTAATAGTTGGAAAATATATTTCAATATCGTTGTTATAATGTCGTCACCTATATTTAACTAGAACATTAATTTACATGACAATAATCCAATTTTATATTTGATGGGCTATTTCTTTTTATTAAATAAAGTTGTTAATTTTACTTGAAATAATTTCAAATGATATGTTGTCTAATTAAATTCTTGTGATAATGTCCGACTTAATGTATACATTAAGTGATTTCAAATTGTTTATAGCACGACACAGCACGACACGTCTATTCGTGTGTTGTGCCTAGCTTTTGACTAGTAAAACACAGCACGACACAACACGTTTAAATCGTTGGCACAGCACAACACAACACATGGAACATGAAGCACGCAATTTCGTGTGCCGGGCTGTGCCGGGCCAGCACGTTTTACACCTCTAGTGGGAATTATGCGCGTGACAGGAGCAAGCAGTGGGTCGTGTAACTTGAGCAAAAAGGGAAACAGATGTGGAGATAAAATTGTTTACCACTACTGGGCATTATATGCACATGTGCAAGACACTAGCATGCATAGATCCTATGGCAAAGATTATTCTCCTCATTTTGGAAAGTAATTAATTCCATACATGTGATTTATGGCAAGTATTGTGAGAATAAATAAACAAATGTTTTCTTTCTTGTTCTCACGTGAGCAATTAATGGAAGGATATTTTCTTTCCAAGGTTGACCTATGGCTAGCTAAAAATGGACATATGTTGACATCATAGTGGTCAAAAATCAGTATATAAGAGCGCAAGAAATAAAAAAAAAGGGGGGAGTTTTTGGACGCCGAATAGTCGACATCGTAGATTTAGATTATATCTTTTGTTTTCATTTTTGTAATGGAAAGATAGTTCTCTTCATTGGACTAAGAAGGAAGCCAATAAATCGTGTAAGAAATTCTAGTACTCTTTAAATAAATATTCTCTTGAAATTTAAATGTTTTAATTAATCTCTCGTCATATTTAGTTTCATTTTAATTGTTTTGGATAGTCTTCGTCTATCGATCTTTTATAAGCGGGAGTGGTTATACGTTTTGGTTTACAACATAAGTTGTTATTTATTTTAACTGTAATATTTTCCGAGACATGAGATTGGGTTCGAAACTGTCTCGAGTTATATCAAGAATATTGTTTAGAGAGGAATGATTATTTTACACAATTGATTTGGTGAAATCCGAAACCCTAGGTTTTTCTCTCATTGATCATCTTAGCAATTTTTTCTTTAGAAATTTTTCTTAATTAATCTTAAAATCAAATCTTTAGAAAACAGTCCGAGCAACGAATCTTTTACTTACCACTTGTAAAAACTACTATCAGTTTTGGCGCCTCCGATCTGGACTTGCCTTTAGGTTAGGTTTTAGATTTATTTTTGTAAATATTTTGGTAGTTTAGAATTTATCTTCTTTTCTTTTCTTTGATTTTACGTTGGGTATCTTTTTAGCTTTTGTGTGCAGGTTTAATTTGATACTTATTTTAGAATAAAGGACAACCCAAAAGGTAAGTAAAGATATTCCATTTCTTTTTCTTTTCTTTTTCTTTTTCCTTTTTTTTTTGTTTTTTTGTTTTTTTTGTAAATATTAATATTTGGTAGATTTTTATTTTATTTTCTTTGTACATAGTTAATTTAGGATTATTTTTATTTTATAAGAAAAAAAAAACACACGTGCACACACCAATTGCATAGTCAGACACCAAATTTTAGGAAAACTCGTGGTTTAGTACGGTGAACCCTTTGGGCGTTATCATCCGAAACACCACAAGGCTTAGCCTTGTTCCGTTGATCACCAGTCTTTGACTGTAGGTATATTTTGCTAAAGGTAACCTGAGCCTACCCAATTAAATCGATCCTACATTTGCACATGCACCAAAAAATAAATGTCGACCTGGTATTATGAGGACCAAAACGATGAATATCTGACCGAATTTTAAAATGGACATTATCATAGTGGGTATAATACTTGGGACCACTACCGACCTCCTGTAGGTTATGGTTCATACCATGGTGATCCCAATTATTATTCACACGTGCATACATCATTCGAACGAGAAACTGAGCAATATTAAAATAGTCATAATGAATGTTCTTTGCAACCTAATTCTTCTTATGAAAAAATTCTTTCTCTAGAAGATGTGGTCCGGCGTTTCATTGAAACTGCACAAAATAATGAATCCGTCATCAATTCTTCGATTAATTCTTTGAATGATAGGCTCAATCAGCTAGTTGAGAGGCTCGATCAATTAATTGAAATTGAAGAAATGTATGCCTTAGAAAAGAACAAAAGAATTGCATCTTTAAGTGTGGCAGTCAGTGAACTTACTGCACGTTTAGACGAGGATGAAAATAGTGTTGATGAAGAATTTGAAAAATGTAGTCATGATGCACGAGGAAATTGTTACACCAATTGAGCCTTATGATGATCATGGTGTTTCTAGTTCAAATCCTAATAATATTGTTGATTATTCACCTATTCAAAATGAAGTGGATTTGACTAGAGATACCATAGTTTTAAATGGTATAGTATATCATTGTGATTATGAAGCCGAGGATGGCTTAGAGGAAAGAGTTTATCCTGAGACTAATGCTTTAGAGTCTAGCAATTCAGAAACAATAGTCCCTGCTGAGGATTATAGAAATGTAGAACCACATGATTACAACTTAAAAGAAATAAAATACCAGAAACTAAGGAAATTGTGACTAGTTTATCCAAGAATATTGACAATTTTAAGTTTGGGGGTGAATATAATTCTCCCCATGGTTTACCTTTGACTCTTACAAAGGTCCCTAATTTGGGACTTGACATTTGTGCCTCTACCATCTTAAGAGACTATCTTCATGCACGTTTTCCAGAACCTAGTTATGTCCAAAAAGAAACTCAGTTGATGGAAACTCATCCTCTGTTTGATGTGATTAATCCGGTCCATAATACCATAATTGATTTTGTTGTCCCACCAAGATTTTATTTACCAAATGTGGGAGTATCTCATTTCGAAATGTGTCATTATATAGTTTTTAGAACTAAACCTAATTATTTTAGGAAATTAAAATTGTCGACACATCTTCTTAAGAATGACCACCACCATTATGGTCAACTATGTAAGTCAAATCGGTTGACTTTGAGGATCCACAATTGTTCAGGTTATTATTATGTGCTTCTAAGTTCTTATTTGAGTTTTTCCAGACTATGCAACCTGATCCTCCGGATCCTACCAATGAGGAAACTTAGCCAATGAAACTATTTTATCTAGACCCTTTCATAGAGCCTGAACCCGAACCACAGCTAGATGTAGTTGTCTTAAACAAGAAACTAGACAAGGGTATACTTTATTTGTTCATTTTCTTATATTCATTTTATTTTTGGTAGATTTATTTAGTTTTGATGACCCACATACGTTCCGACTACTACTTTATGATTTTATGTGGTTTCTAATAATTCTACCGAAGTCTGGCTGAAGACAATAAACTTAGCGCTGTAGGGAGGCAACCCATATATGGTGATATTAAGGTCCCTCTGGAGGACCCTGTTGTTGTTGTTGTTGTTGTTGTACATTGGTTTTATTTTTGTTTTTATTTTTTCTTGACCCATGGAAGGATTGCTACGCTTCATACAGATACTATCTTTCTGACTTACCTCTTTATTCCTCTTGTTACTTATATTTTTGGTACTGCAATTTAATTTGAAACATTGAGGACAATGTTATGTTTAAGTTTGGGGGTGAGGGAAAAACTTTTAGTTAGTTTTAAATAAAATATAAAAATTAAAATAAAATTAAAATAATAAAAATCAAACTCCAGAGCCTAGAAATTTGTGACAATTCGGGATGACACTAACCAGTCTAAGTGGATGGAAACAACCTGGTTGTAAGAGTTAAGGAACCCAATAACAAAGTTTATTGATGAAAACACAGAGTTCATGTGTTAAAATGGAATCATCACACTACGTTCTGTTTTTATTTTATTTTATTTGAATTATATGTTTCTCTAAGTGATTTAGTGGGGCACAAAACATCGAATTGTTACCACTGCCGAGATGAAATAGAGTGACTGAGTACTAAAAGAATAAAGAGACAGACCAATCAGACCAAACGGAATAAATACATAATTAAAATAATAATAATTTATTAACACTTGGATAGCAATATGTGTGTGTTTTCCCTGTCTCTTCGCCTAAACAAGCATGGAATCCAGGATCCATGGGAACTATCATATAATCTGCTGACAAGAAGCATGCGTTTGGGTCCAAAAGATCAAATCATGCAGTTAAAAAAAAAAGGAAAATGAAAAGTTTATTATTGTGCAATAAAATCGACGGCTGGTTCCCTTGTATATGCCAGTTGAGTTGATCTAGAATTAAGAGTATCGACCGCTGGTTCCCTTGTATATGCCAAGCAGTGTTGATATTAGTCCAGACCAGTATCTCAATCCATTAGGATCATAGGTTCATCTTGGCGGAGGCCTTCAGACAGATATGAGAAACACCGTTAACCTTAGACAACATCGTTTTGAACTATCTATCTCTATAATCCATCTTCTTAATCTATTCATTTGTGTGATTCCAATGTTTGATGTTCATAGTGCGACTATCTGAGTAGAACTCTGTCACTTATATATATGAATATGATTCGCATCAGGGTAGTTTCTCTTGTGATCAATGATAGTATGCCAACCAAGGAGATTCTTTAGTGTCGCTCCTAAATTCTTCACAGGTAGCTAGGGTCTGGAGTACAGGTTTTGTGGGTACATCTCTGGTAAACCCTACCGAGACTATAACTCGGCCACTAGGTCCACCTAGGGTTTTAAAGGCTTATTGCATATGCTAAATGTAATCGCGATGCCTGCGACAGTGAGTTAGGATTATCATTTGTAGTTTTGCTCGGGACTCGCAATTAAAATGTAGGTATGGGGGTGTGACGAGTGCTTAATTTTTACATATTAACAATTCAAATTACATTTTCTTAGTTCTTTATTTATTTAATTTTGCAGAAATAAAACTCGATGGACCAGAACAAAGAATTTGGTCACAAAATGAATAAACGAAGAAGAAGCGGAAGCCAACCTGCATTGCCATCCCGGCTAGTCAAGGAATGGAATATCGGAAGCGGTCTATATCAAATTGAACAAGAATGGGTCTTAAAAGAGACAACTACCCTTTGGAGCCTAATGGGCTAAACCTGATATGAGCTAGTAACGGAGATAATGGGGCCGACGATGGGACATTTATACTTGGGTCTCATGGATATGTTTTGTGGAGTTGTTATACACCTACCGACCTTGGCAGAAAAGGACAAGGTGGATAATTTAATGAAGGGCGTGTATTCACTATGATTGATGTTATTTTGTTTTTGTTTGTTCGTAAGGGATCAGGTGTGATGGGATTCGTTACAGAAACATACAAAGTCAATCATTATCGTGTCCAAGTTTGAAAATCAAGAAGGTATAATTAATTTCGATAATATACTGGACAAGTCAGATGCATTTATAGTCGTACGTAGTGAATTAGTTAGTGTGATGAATTTTGGATAAACTGCTACAAAAGTTCACCCTGAATTAGCTGTTCAAACCATGGACGAGATTTTCCTTCAAGAAATGTTTGAAAAGTGGTCTACACCAATTATGGACAAAAGTTCACCCTGAATTAGCTGTTTGAAATGTTCGCAACGCAGTATATTCTTCACCGAAATTCCTCCACAAAGAATGCAAAAGCCTCTCGACAAGGAGCAGTTGAAGGAAACAACCGAAGTATGGACAAACGTGGCAAGAGTGATTTTTCTTAAGGATCGATCATCATCAACCCTCAAGAAAAGGGCCAAATTGTATACACTAGAAAATACCTTGACACATGGACGAAGATCGTAAGTTGAAGCAGGATACAACTATAAAGCACCGCGCACCATATCAGACCCAACACAGATTCAAACCTAAGCTAAGGACAAAAGCGTAATCTGTCGAAAGATATTTTTCCTATAAGAGAGGGGAAAAGGTGGAGAGAGACAGACTTTGGGAGCCACAAAAAGAGGAGTAAGAAATCCACTACCTCTGAAGAAAGGAATAATAGTTGGGTTGGTTTGCTACCTTCGTTCTACCTTCGTTTTACCTTCGTTCTACCTTCGTTACTAAAAACTTCCACTGAACTCCATCTCTAATGGAGCTTCATGACCTCTGTAATCAAAACTAAACTTAATAAAACTTTTACTACCATTACCTCGTGGATGTAGGCGATGCCGAACCACGTAAATCACTTGTGTTATTGTTTCTTTATTTCCCCGCACCTAACATTTTGCTCTTGATTTATATTTTCATCTGATTTTATCTATTGCTTTGTCTTTTTAATCAATTGGATGTGAAACCAAACAAAAGGTGTTCACATTTTGGCGTTAGAATCAGGGATTGGGTAAAGAATTTATTCTACCTTTTCCAGATCTACTACTTTTCAAGCTTTTGTTTCTGAAATTGATATTCAATTTTACAAATTTTCGATCTACAGTTCTTGAAAAGGATCCATTAATCGATTTTCTTTCTGAAATAGGTATTCAGTTTTACAAGATTTTAATTTACTGTTCTTAAAAATGATTCAATAAATAAAACCATGGACGAGATTTTCTTTGAAGAAATGTTTGAAAAGGTATTGTGTTTCCTATAATTTCTACTATCGGGAAGGCATCCTTGTACGATGTTCAAAGAGGTATACATAGCATTCGTTAAGAAATAAGGAAGGTCGGTGTTGACAATGTGTTATCGGAGGATGTGGGTATTCTGCGCGTGACATGAGCAAGCAGTGGGCTGTGAAACTTGAGCAAAAAGAGAAACAGATGTGGAGGTAAAATTGTTTACCACTACTGGGCATTATATGCACATGTCCAAGACACAAAGATCTTTAAAAGAGGGCATGCATGGATCATATGGCAAAGATTATTCTCCTCATTTTGGAAAGTAATTAATTCCACACATGTATGGCAAGTATTATGAGAATAAAGAAACAAATGTTTTCTTTCTTGTTCTCACGTGATTAGAGCAACCACAGTCGACGAGTATAACTAAAAATTTTATCGGGAAACCAAGCGCTATCGAACGGACTAAAACCAAAAACTAGACTAAAACCAAAAACCAAACCATATTTGGTCTTTAGTTTTGTTTTGGTCGAGCGTAATTTGAAACTACGCCCGTCGTGAGACGCAAATACAAGCTGCGTCTGGAGTGGGGCGGAGTTATTATTTGCTTCTGGCTGTGAGACGCAAATATAGAGTTGCTTTGTAGGAAGCGTAATTTTAAAATACGCTTTGACTGTGACGGTATTTTAATTTGCGTCTACGTCACCAGGACGAACATTTAAGTTGTGCCCCATCAGGCGCAATTGAAAATTACGCATGTCACTTAATGAGGCGCAAATATAGAGTACGCCCCATATGTGTGAACAAAGTTTGAAAGTTTGAAACTTTTGGTTTTTTTTTTCTTTTTCTTTACCGACCATCATAAAATTGAAAGTTTTGGATTTTTTTTATTTTTTTTTTCATCAGGCGTGATTTCAAATTGTGCCCCATACCAAACGCAAATTTAAACTACGTCCCACATCAGGCGTTACTTAAACTTACGTCCCACCCGAACGCATTTTATACCTACGCCCCATGTCAGACGAACCTTTATACATCCGCTCCACCAAATTTACTCCACCACCGTAATGTCTCACCTTGGACTAAACCCAATTTTTTTAGTTTTTTTTTTGGTTTTTAGTCTTTAGTTATAGTCGTATGACTGCAGTTGCTCTTAATGGAAGGATATTTTCTTTCCAAGGTTGACCTATGGCTAGCTAAAAAGGGACATATGTTGACACCATGGTGGTGAAAAGTCAGTATATACGAGCGCAAGAAATAATTATTTTTTTTGTTTTCATTTTTGTAATGGAAAGCTAATCACGGGGCTGAGGAGGAAGCTAATAAATCGTGTAAGAAAATCTAGTACTCTTTGAATAAATATTCTTTTGGAATTTAAATGTTTTAATTAATCTCTCTTTTTTCATATAACCCGTCTATGGTGCTCTTTCATATAAAAAATCAATTAAAAATTTAATGAAATCTGATCCTCAGCAGATACCTAAACAAATCGGGATATCCAGTGGGCTTAGAAACAAAGTTAAGGGGTGTCAAAGATGTGTAAAGTTACAAAACTATTACTCCCTCTGTTTCAAAAAGACCGTCCTCTATTCCATTTTGGTCTGTTTCAAAATTATGTCCAGCTTCTGTTTATAGTCATATTTTTCCAATGAACTCTCTCATATACCCTTAAACTTTTTATATTCATAATTTATTTTTCAATGGGATCCAATTTAAAATATTAATGAAATCTGTATAATGAAGGAAACAAATATATCATTCTTTCCTTTTCGAAGACAATGTATATGGTTCCAAATTAAATTCCTTATAAAGGCAATATATACTCCATAAATATACAATCTTTTTATCTCTATAATCTTTTCATTTACAATACCATAACAATTTTTGGTAGTTTTTATTAATAACATTTTTATTGAAATAAATTAGGCAAGTAATTAAGGGTAGAAATGTAAACTACTATGGTCTCCTTAATATCTTGACAAAGTCAAACCGGATTGTCTTTTAGAAACGGAGGGAGTATTTATATCAAACTCAAATTAATTCATTGTACTTTTTTTTTTCTTTTTTTTTTTACTCCTTTTCAGCTTAACGGTTACTACTACTCCCTTTCCATCGTTTTCTTTTCCATCTTCATCTTCATCATTTCGTCGTTTGAAAAACTCGACGATTAATTCGTCATAATCATCAATTTGAAAATTCATTATCGATAAATCTTCTAACATATTCTAATTAAATAGTTAGGAGTTTTAGGATTGTTAAATATCCAATCTGCCCTTGTTAACTTCTTTATGGGCCATCCAAATGATCCCATATAAGTTGATGATGTTGTTACCACAATAATTGAAGTTAATGATAATTTCACCATAATATATTACCCCAATAGTTGAAGATCAAGGGATGTACATGTTTGGAATCAATGAAATCATGACCTGACACAAAACCGGCACCTGAATGTCATTAAGTACAGAGCCAAATTCGCTGAATTTCCACTTCTTTTCTTACATGTATGTTTTATACTGATCTTTCGTTATGACTTTTTATCGTTTTTTGCTTCGTTATCTTTTTTAAAATTTTTGGGTGGCCTGTTTTTTTCTTTTGTTTATGGAAGACCCGATCCGACTATAATCAAATTTCTCAGAAACTTGTCAGCTGAGCTTTCTGTTTGGTTTATTTTACTTTCGGTTTCGTGTATACGACTAAGTTTAATTGTTGTGGGAAACAACCATTTCGTCATTCTAATTCTAAAGGTTGAAAACTTCCGACTGTTCTATTTTTTAAACTAAATCAACAAATAAGTGTATAAAAAAGTATTTGCTCAAACAAAAAAGAACAATTGAAGTTTCTAGTAAGTGCATAAACAGGGGGTTCCGAAACAAGGCAGTCCTTTGAACAATATGGAGTGAATGATGGACAAATGCAGGCGCAGCTGGCCTTAGTGTGCATAATATTTTGGCTTCTACTGTGCTTAACAGGGAAACCTTCTGTCAGTCATTTTGTGATTTTACTTTTTTTCTTTTCCTTTGCTTTTCTAAGCTAGGTTATGTACTTGTACATCTGAATATTCTTAATAATCTATATACTTCCCGTTTAATCAAAAAAATATAAAAAAATGGAGAGGGGGTCTTTGTTTGAAACTGTTTTACTAAATCTTATTGAAATATAAAAGTGTCACCCTTTCTGTCCAGTAAAAACTTGTTAATAGGTAATACAACTGATTTCGTACTGCTTCCTTATATATACTTCAACTTGTTAAACTTGTTAATAAGTATTAAGGAGACTAGGATATAATCTCCTTCACGACTGTTTCTCCAAGCCATGCTTGAAAGAGAAAAGCTGAACCTGTACACCGTCCAATCACTAGAATGTATATAGTACCCTGCTAATATTGGTACCGGCCTACCTTAAGGGTTTTTTTTAACGGAAAATGGGTCATTTGTCCAAAAAAAATTAAAACACGGTTCAAATGGACGAGTAAAAAATTTTATGGGTGAAATGGACAAAAAAATAAATAACAAGGATGAAACTGGATTCATCCTGGCTTAAACTTAAAAAATAGCAAGGATGAAACTGGATGCATCCTGTGTAAAATAAAAATAAGAAAAAATATTTGAAAATGGACAGGATGAAACTGGTTACATCCTGCCTATTTTTAAATTTTTGTCCATTTAAACAGTATCTAAATCTGGCTGTTCTTTTCACCCAGGAAATTTTGATTTTGGTCTTTTTAACCAATTTTGTGTTTTTTTAAGTGGATAATGAAAATGAACTAATACTTTTTTGGATAATGAAAATGAACTAGTATGTTCTTGACGCGTGAAAACGTCAACCCAACCTCCTACGGAGGTTGAATTGACTTAATATAATCTTAGATGTGCCAAAAACTATACCCTAAAAACTTAAAATATACCCTTTAGGAGTATTTATGAAATTCTTAGGGGTGTTTGTGAAGACTCATGAAAATAAGGGGTATTTATTTAATTCCCACAATAAATTATGGTATTTATTTAATCCCACAATAAATTATGGTACAGATGCCAAGTCTTCCTTTTTATGTTATTGAGCAAAGAGAGGTGTATATAAATCGATAATAAGTCTACCAATACAAATGGTACTCTTTCAAGGGAGACATAAAATAGTGACGTACATACTAAAACAGACACAACCAAGCATCTACCGAAGATACAAAATAACAAAAACGGCTACAAGATACCACACCACTTTTCGTGCTTGATGTTGTACATTTTCATATACATCATCCTCGGTTAACACCCATTGACCTATTCTGTATGCGGTGACCAACTCGACAGGGTTTAACTAGGAAAATTTGTATACTTAAGATCAAACCGTGGTTTATAATTTCACTCGTGGCTAATTAGCTTAAATCTAAGCTGTGTGCAACACCCAACTAGCAACCGCTACTTCATTGTTCTTCTTCATATGGGGTGTAATCGTTTGACTGCATGGACAGAGTGGTGTTGCTTTCTCACCATAATCATCGGCATCATCGGAGGAATTGTATGTCTAGTTGCATTTTTACTTGTCGTCCCACTGCACAAAATGAAGTTTCATGTAACTGGTGCTTCATTAACAGAATTCTACTTAACCAATGATGATATACTTCATTATAATCTTGCAGTAAACATCTCTGTCAGGAACAATAACAAGATGGAGCGTATTTCTTATTCGGATATTAGCTCTAACATTGTCTGTTACGGTCAGAGTTTAACTTCGGTTTCTTTGCCGTCTTTCCGGCTAGGCACTAAAAATACAACATCACTTCATCTTGTATTTCAGGGACAAAGTACCTCGCTCAACCTACGGGGTTCTGATCTTAGGGATTTCAATAATGATCAGAGGGATGGGAGTTATATGATTTATGTAGATCTTTTCCTTACAACCCAATTGAAGTATGCTGGTGGTGGAGACAGCATCCTAAACGTAATCTCTGTTGAATGTGAATTATCAAGACTTCCTTTGTTGGGTTCTTCTTCATTTTTCAGTAATGAATCAGGAATTGGAGACTTATTTCACTCAAAAAGGTGTGAAGTATATATTGAAGGTTGAAAATGGCTCAAAATAATTAGATTGAATTTTTCAGATCTCTACCTATCTTTCAGTTTGTTTTTTCTGAATACATCCTCGAATTAACTTGAAAATAAATGAAGTTGACAACGGCTTTGTATATCAAGGTTTAAAGCATGCGTTATGGGTCGGGGCACCACCAAAAGCCATGAACGCTATAATTCAGTTTGACAGGTGTGAGTCGTGACAACGTTTGATTTTGAACCGTTTTGTTTAAATAATTAATGGGCATCACAGCGGTAGGATAATGATGGGCTCTCTCTTCATTATATGATTAACATGATGTATGTATTTAATCTTTCTAATATTTTTAAGGAAAGATAATTATTGAAAGGAAAAAAAGATATGTTGTAGAGAATTTCTTACAAAAATATTAGAAAGATTAGAAAGATGTATCTTTTCCTTACAAAAATATTAGAAAGATTTGTTGTGGAGAATTTCTTCACAGAGTTATATGATTAACATGATGTATTTAATCTTTCTATATCAATGAAATTAAGAGCATCACCTCTTTCGTTTTAAAAAAGATACATAAAAAACATAAAATTGATTACAGATTTCTCTGTAACGGTTATAACAAGTATGATGAAATAAAAATAATCGTAGTCAAATAGCGTCATCGTTTTTTTCTTCTTTTTCTTTTACTATTGGGATCTAAGGATTTCGATGAAATATATTGGTATTTTAGATTGATTATAGATTCAAAATTTGGCCTTACATTGCAAACTTCCCATCATTGCGGTTGAGTTTCAGTGGTTCTTGGTTACAAGATATATTATTCATAATCAATCCATTTTCAGATCATATTGACTCTTGTGTAAGGTTTGGAATACGAGTTACGACATAGGTTACAACCAATAAGTGTAATTGTTATGAACGCGTTTTGACAAGTGTAATGAAAATAAAATCAACCAATCATGCAATTCTGAAAATAAAATCAAAACAAAGTTAGAGTTTTAACTTTCGAGTTATAGGAGACATTTTGGGTAATCAAACAATTGAAACCCTAACTATGATAGAAATTTTTATGTTGTAGTTGGTGTTGATGTTTGCAGACGGTGGAGAAGCCAATTTCAACTATGATGATATTGTTGATGTCGTTGATGGTGAGCAGACGGTGGAGAAACCAATTTCGTTGATGGTAATTAAGCAAAGGGAGGAGAAACCAATTTCAACTATGATGATGATGTTGATGTCGTTGATGGTGAGCAGAGGAAGAAAGATGACAATGGTGGTGACTGCTTGATCAACTCTTCTGACCTTTTTTTTCTTTCTCTTTGCGGAAACTAAACAAACATTTGAGTTGCAATACAAACACAAAGATAATACAAGCCAATACAAATTCAGAGATAACAACAACAATTGTATTACTTAGATGGTAAACAAAACCCCATGTTAGGGGAAAAATAAACCCATCCTTCTTACTTGACTTTCTTGTTTTCACCGTAAGATTACCATACAATTTTTCTCTGTTTTTTTTTTTTTTTTTTGATAGATCACTTCTATCTCTCCTTTTCCCTTTTCTCCCCTCCCCTTTTTCCTAACTGGGCTGGGAATATTTGAAAGAAGACAAGAAGGTCGATGGAATCGCCTATTGCGGTTAAGCTACTTACGGCTATTATATGGGAACCGTAAGGAAGATCAAACCTTCCCCATATGAAGGCTTTTGGTCCCTCAAAAGCTTAAGGGAATGCACCTTTATCGCCTATGCACTCATTGCACGCTCCCGCTACCATCTTCACAAGGTCTTCCTTTAGCGAGCTTCGTAACAAGAACTCCGATTGAAAACGGCGAATGAGACGTATAGTTCTTAACAATGCCAAAGTATATTTCGTGAGTGCATTATTACAAGCTTGCTCATGTTGATGTAGATGACCGGAAGCTGAGATCTCATGTGAATCATAGAAAACGTCATTGTTGTAGCCTCAAAACAATGAGAATCGAAATCGCACTAAATATCCATACCCATCTACTCTTTTTCCGACTCCTTTCTCTAATTTCTCTTTTCTTCACTATCTCTAACTCAAATCCTCGATTCGACTTCCCCTAACTACTAATCACCGACTTCTCGAGTTGATACGTTCCTAAAGGCGAGGACGAACACAAATTCCTGCAGTGCGGAATTGTTGAGAAAACTTTGAATTTTCCACATGATTTGCTATCAACTTCTGTTGTACTGGTTGAGATTGAGTAACCTCTCCGAAACAGGATGAAGAAGTTGCGTGTTTTCTTACTTGAAAACCACATTCAAGCGATGGGAGAATCATAAGAAACGCATACTTCAAGCTAGCATTCACGGATGTTTTGTTTGTTGAACTCGCCATGAGTCCTAACTTCTTCTTCTCCTTCGAAGCTAAAATGCGAAAGCCTTTTCCATCTTTCACCAATCTCCATGCGTTCTCTCTTCTATAGAAAACACCATCTCTATCATACAAATATGGGCTACCGAAAACAACTTGACATGAATCCAACGGTACCACATCACTGGTAATTTCATCTTTGAACTTCTCGTTAATGGCGAACTTGAACTTGCACTGCATCTTGACTTGTACCCGTACATCTTTCGTAGCCACCTCAATGGATATGGTGTAGGATGTGGAGATGTGCTTAAGCCCAATTCCTTCACCAACTATTCGAAACCAAATTCCGTTGCGAACCACTATCGAACAAAGTAATAACAGAGTCATCCCAATCCGAGCATATACCCAAAACATTTCTTCTTTGATTTCTTCAACGGTACTAATCTTACCCGCCATACATGCCAATTTCTCATTTGGCTGTGATGAACCCTCAATCACTTCGTTTTGAGCATGCATCTTCGCCTTCAATGCATACATTAGCAACTTTTTACCCTTTTACGCCACCATGACGGTTTGTAATTCAGGATGGAAATTCCAACATTTTCCTTGGAATGTTTATACATTTCACAGTAGTCACAATACATCTTTCCCTTGTTGGCCACAACATGAGTTTTCTTTGTTTCGCCTTTTCGAAACCCATTTTCTTTGTTGGATCCTTCCTAAGAAAATTCAGTCTTGTTCCCAAGTGGACGACTCTTCATCTCTATGTACATAGCCTTCTTACATGCATCATCAATGTCGTAACTCCAAAAAGTGCTAGTTACTGTTCGCAAATGAAAAACAAACTCCGCTTTGTACTTGTCCGGCCTTCAGATTCCGTGAGGTTCACACCCAATGCTACCGCCCGCTTCGAAACTCAGTGGTGTATTCTTGTACCGTCAGCCCTTTAGTTTGACGTAGGAATTGCCATCGTTCTTTAAGCCTTTCTCTATGTCCAATAGGGTAAAACTGGTTACGTAGTGCAGCACAAAATTGAGACCAAGAACTTACAGGAGGTTCATTGTTTGATGCCAGCCCCGAAGTGTGTGCTTCCCACCATGTTAGAGCATGACCACCAAGTTTTAGTCTTACAAAACTAACCTTCGAAATTCAAAGTGTAAGCCTTTGTCATGAAGTAAACTTCCATGGTCTTTAACCACCCATCCAATTTTTCTGGATCCAACTCTCCATCATATGAAGAAATTTGAAAATTTGCTTGTAGTTTGAAAGGTGTTTCAACATCAACTCTTGCATTAGAGTGATAGTTATATCCTTCCTCTTCACTAATTTCTTGTTGGTTCTCTTGATCCTTTGATGGTGGAACCATTCCTTTCATCATTTCCATCATCATCTACATGTTCTTCCTCATCTCTTGCATGTCTTCTGCAAGCTTTTCGATTGATGAAGATGATGGGGTAGGTTCTTCTTCTAAGTTTGTCATTGTTCTTTTATTCTTTCCAATGTTGAGATCAATTGGTACTAAATCTTTTCCTTTAGACCGCAACCCTTGCATACACCTAGAATCGAAACACTGCGTTGATACCAAAAACTTGATCAACTCTTCTGACCTTTTTTTTCTTTCTCTTTGCGGAAACTAAACAAACATTTGAGTTGCAATACAAACACAAAGATAATACAAGCCAATACAAATTCAGAGATAACAACAACAATTGTATTACTTAGATGGTAAACAAAACCCCATGTTCAGGGAAAAATAAACCCATCCTTCTTACTTGAGTTTACTGTTTCACTCGTAAGATTACCATACAATTTTTCTCTGTTTTTTTTTTTATAGATCACTTCTATCTCTCCTTTTCCCTTTTCTCCCCCTCCCCTTTTTCCTAACTGCTGGGAATATTTGAAAGAAGACAAGAAGGGCAGTAACTGCCTATTGCAGTTAAGCTACTTACGGTTATTATATGGGAATCGTAAGGCAGATCAATGCTGATTTCTTATGGAGATGAGGGAGAAAAAGGGAGATTGATGATTTCTAGAAATCGATGATCCCTTTTGAGGAATATATCTTAAAAGAGAATTTCTTTCAGTTTAACATTTAAATAATTTCCATCCATTTTACCCGTGTTGAAAGTTTACTCGTCCATCTGAAACGGTGTAGATACATAATACCGCACACCAATAGCGTATGCGAAGTAATGATTATCAAGACCGAGCGAAGACAATCGCCTACAACTTATTCAGAATGACGTACTAGATAACGTCAGCCTAATCACGAGTAAAGTGTGAAGATCATGTGATGTTATAAAATAAGTGCCAGAAGAGTCAATGTAAGCGTGCGTTTATTACGCATGCCAGATCCGAAAATAAGGGTTTTATTAGCTGTCATCCACTATGTAAACCCATATATAAGGGAGTAAGCGACCTTGTATTGAGAGAGATCTTTGAGGGACATCTTAGATAAGAAATTTATGAGAGAGAAAGTTTATTTGTTCTCCAAGTTAGAGCTTTCTCATAATTTTGTATCCAACTTAAAGATTTTAATGAATGTTCTTATGAATTTTAGGATGATCACTTGAGTTGTTCTTTCGATATTATAAGGGTGTGGTTGTAGGACTTCCTGTTGGTGAATCTAATTGAAAAACAAATCTGGAGTAGTTAGTGATCTTTCATTAAGGACAAATTTGTTACCAAGAGAAGATCTTATCTTAAGAAGAAAGATGTATAAAATTGTTCCATCAGCAAGAATGAACAAACGGAAGAACAATCTACAGCAAATCAAAGCGCAGAAAAAGATCAAAATCATTAAAGCAAGAGAAGGCATCAGGGGACTACAGTGTAACCTAATAACCAAAACAGTTATCAACGAGTTCCACGAATGAATCACAGGAAAAATACACAAGCGTGATTTTGAAGGAAAGAAAATAATGGCAGTAGAAAAGATATCTCCCTTGAAAGAATGGGAAAAACAGAAAATCATATTCACAGCAGAAGAGATACCAGAAGAAAGCTTAAGACGAACAAATCCTCTGGTAGTTACAGTAACTGCAGTGCAAAAAGAAAGAAGCACGGAAGTGAAATTTTCAGAAGAGTGGGCGATAGATAGAACCTTGGTAGATACGGGAAATTCGGTAGATATCTTATTCTATCATGCGTTCAAAGGCATGGGATACAAAGATACGGATATGGACCGCTCAACATATAAAATTCATGGTTTTCATAAATCAATAACAAAGCCAAAGGAGGAAATAACAATAAGAATACTATTGGGAGAAATAGAAACACAAGTAACATTGTGCGTAGTTGATGTAGAATCACCATACAACATGCTCTTGGGAATACCATGGATACATGGGATAAAAGTTGTAGCATCACTCTACACCAATCTGTAAAATTCCCATACCAAGTGGAATAGGCGAAATCAAAGGAGACACTAAGAGTGCGAAATTCTGCAGTCAGATAAATATAAGAAATTATGAAGGACGCGCACGGAAACGAAAAGATCGTTGGAGAAGAGAAAAAGAACTAAGGAAGGAAGAAAAATTAAGAATATATATGATAAGAGCACAAGAAGTAAGAGGAATACCAAGCGAAATTCCAGAAAAAGAGGGCGAATCGGTGCATGAAATAAAAGAGCCAATACCACTAGGAGAACCAAAAGCGAATTTCACCGCAGTAGAGACGAAAAAATAAATAAATGTTGGAACAACAGAGGAACCAAAGATATTCAAAATTGGAACCAAGATGGGAAAAGAAGAAGAAGAGAAAATAGTCAACCTCTTACGCGAATATAAAGACGTCTTCACTTGGAGTATGGAAGAAATGCCAGGAATAGATCCTTTTGTCGCATGTCATAAGTTGGATATAAACAAGAACGCAAGACCATTCAAGCAGAGAATAATAAAGATAACAACGACATATCATCATCCTCAGATAGAAGAAGAGCCGCAGAAGATGCTTGAAGCAGGCATAATAAGACCAGCAAAATACCCAGAGTGGATAGCGAATATGGTGGTAGTACCAAAGAAGAATAATGGAATAAGGATTTGCATCGACTTTAGTAACCTAAACAAAACTTTCCCAAAAGTCAACTTTCCATTACCAGACATACCACAAATGGTCTAGTCAGCATCAGGAAATGACAGACTATCACTGATGGACGGATATAAAGGCTACAATCAAATTCCTTTGGTGAAGAAGATCAATAAAAAAATGCATTTTTCGCACCCAGAGGATTGTATGGTTATACGAAAATGCATTTTGGTTTGAAAAATGCAGGTGTTACATACCAAAGAATGGTAGAAAAGGTATTTGCAAAATGGATACATATAATATTAGAGGTCTATGTCGATGACACTAGTACAAAAGGGGTTAGAAATGACGCTTTTAAATAGCGGATTAATCATGTAAATAGGGTTTTACATATAAATACCGTCATATAACATGAAAATAATTAAGCCCATCATCTAACGGAAGTAAGTCTTCATTCTCAAACGTGGTAATTTACAAGATGCGTGATTTAGCGTTCAACTATTAAATCACAGAATAAGTCCGACAAATATTTTAGATCTTTATACACCCACCACTAGTCTTTTATTATGCACAAAGAAGTGACTAGCCAAGTATGAACAAATGGTTAACCACCGGCTAACTTGCCAAAAAAAAAAAAAATGGTTTCGAGATGTATCCAACCTTGTCCTTATTACCTGGATAGTCTCTTTCATTTGGCTTTCATTTTTATTTTATCAAAAACATTGAAAACCCCAGACGTTTCTCTCAAAGAAAAATCCTTCCAGCAACCATGATACCATCTCAAGCTTAGAATCATTCTATTCAATCTATATCCATTTTCTTCGATCTGTACGTAGCATAATAAACGATCGAGATTCTTTTCTTCTCCTTCTCTTGCACACAGCTTGCTTCACTCACAATGTCGATCTCGTTTCTGTAATGTTTTATTCTCTTTTTATGGTTTTGTTATGCCTTCATTAGCACTAAGAAGATGAAGATTTCAGATATTTTTACATGTTAAGAACCCAGCTACCACTGATTAGAGTGTCGGTCAGATTTTAGTGACAAGGTCCAATTTAATTTCGATTGTTAGGGTTTTTACTTAGATTCTTCAATTTATAGTGACAACATACATCTCAGTTTTAGTTTTTAGGGTATATACTTTAATTCTTTAAATTTGGTATTAGTCGGTTTCCGGAAATTGGGAGGGTTTATGTTTTTGTTTGCAGACTCGAACGCATGTGCTAGGTAGTTCTTCGATTATTAGTTGGGTGATTATTGAGGTTTGTTCTTTAATCGATCATGATATGTTGGTGAAAAGTAAAAAGGCTGAAGATCTTGCATGTTGACAACTTGAGGGAAATCTTTGAGCAGATGCGACAGTTTAATATCAAGATAAGTCCAGAAAAATCTATTTTTTTGAGTTGCATCAGGAAATTTTTTAGGATATATTGTATCAAAAGAGGAGGTCGACCCGGAGAAGGTACAAGCGGTTCGTGACATGCCAACACCTGCGACTGTGAAAAATGTATAGAAATTGAATGGACTTCTAGCTTCATTGGGGCGGTTTATTTCGCGCTCATCAGATAAATGCAAACATTTCTTCAACATCCTAAAGAAGGGGACCAAGTTTAAATGGACATACGAATGCGACAAAGCGTTGCAAAATATAAATAACTACCTAATGAATTTATCTATCCTTCAAAAAGCGGAACCAGGGGAAGAACTACTAATATATTTGGCTTCAACACCGCACACATTAAGTGCCGTACACTACGGGAAAAATATCGATTAACTACCCCGGAAAACAGTTGTCGTACGATATAAGACGACGTTTATCTATAGGTTGCACAAGGGGGAGTTGTAAAAAGTCTTCAATTCTTTGCAACTCGTCAATAATAGTCGTAAACACGGTTGTCGTTCCATTATATACCACGCTTTTTCAGCCAGAATGTCTTTGAAATTTCCTCTTAATGCCTAACACAACTCATACCTGGGTTGTGAAAATAACTCCTACACTACATTTGTTGGAGTTGTAGAAATTTCTTTGACAACTATGGTTAAAGTTTACGTCATTTCTTTATCAACTATGGTATGAGTTGTATGTCATTTCTTTGACAACCAAGCTATGTGCAGCGTAAATATTTATTGCAACCTTTTTTCTTGTTGTATTACAATCCACTTGCAACTTTTCATAGCGATTGTGGTTATTTTTCATTTGCCAAAAAAAAAACGAAATTGGTCACGGATTCAAAATATCTAGGCATTCATTCAAATGTCACCCATCATCAATGTGACAAAGATTCTAACACCGAACCAATCTTATATTTGGAGACTACAAATTAATATAACCGTTCTTCCTTGTGAAAATACATTCATCAACAATTTACAATGTGATCATTACGTCAATCAACAATTTACAATGTAATCATTTTGTTAACCTTTCTTACTTGCCTTTGCGGCTACATTGGAGATACCATCATTTTCGTCTTCGTGAACTCCTCCGCAACAACTCCATCGATATTATGATTGCCATCTTTTAGCTCGGGCCCAACACTTCGGATGGATTTTCTATATTCCTCACTGTTGCAATGGCATCCTTAGAAGCATGAGTATTAATCTGCTATAGTAGCTTGGCGCTCCTCTTCCTCTACTGCTGCCCGGACCCGCTCAAGAAACTTATCATCCTCGTCTAGGAGAATGTGCCCTGATTGAAAGTTGCAGGAAAATGACATTTGTTTTAATGCATGGACACATAAAAACAGCGAGGCAAAAAAAAAATTAACCAAGATCTACAGAACTTGGCATGGAGAGTTTGTTTTCATGTACAAGTTTCGAATGATAGTGTTTCGGGCCACTAACCATTATAAGTAAGACCCAGTGAACATTCATAGTGGAAAAGAAGTGGAGACTACATATGGTGAGTTACGTACTTACATTGATGACTAGCTAAAAAAAAAATAAAAAAGAGCTATCTACTTACATGGAAGAATAAGTTTTTAGTTTCTCTTACCATTGTGCAATAGAATATTAATAACATCTACATCTTGAAGTTGCAAAGAATTCTTATCAAACCAACTACATTTGTAATATGCATGATTTGGTAGACGAGTGTTTCATTTCCAATTGTAAATTATTAGAATTTCCCACAAAGAATATTCCAAGGCAAATGAAATGAAATTTGTGTGGATTTGAGTTAAGTATCCCTATGCTCCTTAGCATGAAATGAACCACATTAATCACCAGGGAAGCTTTAAATTACCTTCTATATGTATCCAAATGCTCCTTAGCCTCAAATGGAGTCATAGCATAGGACACCTAGGATCCAAATGTCCACATTAGCATCATGCTCTACACTTTCAACTGTAAACACAACTAGGATTTAGACTTGGTTGTAGTTCATTAAACAAAATTCTTGATCAAAATCTACATTGTTCACTAGACAATCTTGAATACATACCCACTTAAGGTGGCAGGTAATCCAATGTGCCACACATGGTCCGCCTACGGTTGAACGCATTTAACCCGACCAACCAAAATCAACAATTTTGATTTCATCCTGTCGAGAAATTAAACACATACGTAATTAGTACATGGGCAACTGCGTCGACCAACTGTAAGAAAAAATCATTTAAAGCATAATAGCAACCAGAGCTCCAATCAAGAAATTCTCTGGCTTAATGTCCATGTGTATGACATGCTTTAAGTGATGTTATATCGAGCTCATGCTAATGATGCAATGCCCCATTGAAAGAGAAAAAGAATATCGACTTTTCACAAACTCAAAGGAATAGAAGTTTGAATTAAACATCACTTAGACATGAAATATTCCAAATTGGTTACCTGAATTTCCTGATCGGCACACTTATATTCCATGTCTTGCTCCACCTATGCAATCAGGGAAGATAGCTAATCCTGCTAGGGTTTCTAATGAAGCAATACCGGTTAAAAATCGGGTCTTGTGTTAAATATTTTCACTCCATGGATAGGCATCAAAGGTCGTGAAATGTGAAGCTGGGATCAAAAATTCTTCCAAACAAGAGACAAGTTATGAGTTTCAAACTTGGATTTTACTGAAAGCAAGCACCGAGAACCCTGTATCTTAATAACCTATAGATGTTCTAAAATTTAGCTCACAAAATAGAAAAATAACACACTCAAGAAAAACTAAATACAACACCATACCATACAGATTTTGAAATTCCTTGAATCAAGAGGCGTTATTGACTAATATTTCTCTCCCAAGCAAGTATGAAAATGGGTTTCATGTAATTCTGATTCAAAAGCGAACACACCGGAACAAAAGCACCTTCTCGGCCAAGCGTCGGAACCGCAGTAGTTAACACAAAAATTTCAGATCGAATGGATTTGGCACCTAAAAGTTCTCGACTATATACGTCATCTGCAAAATGAGATCATCCTGCTAATTTTCTGAGTCTTTTCTCTACAACTTTTGCAACCTTGTTCTGTGGTTCAAGGACAGGAGCATGCTTGAAATCTGCAAGAAGGGGGTTCAAAATTGATAAGAGCAATAACAAACAACAAGGGTGAACCCTAAATTCATTCAAAGACTATTCATAACTGACAAACTTAGAAAACTAGCACGTAGAAGTCTCAATGTCTTGTGAGATTCCAGAAAAAACCAATTGTAACATCTCTTATTTACCTTTCATCAACGAATTCACCACAACCTTCACTGATTCAGAGAGGATAAGAATAAAGATCTGGTGCAATTTAGAGATGGGTCTGTTTTGTTCTAGATTTACAAGGTTTTGTTGAGAAGAATTTGAAGGCATGGTGATGGACAGAGTTGGGGTTCACTAATAGATTTGCTGCTGGGATGAGCTTTAGAAATCATCTAAGAATTGTTCAAGTGCTGAGTTGAATTGAATCTGGCTAAGAAGAACAGAATAGAAGAACGGGTTTGAGGCAGCTGCGTCTAAGGAAGTTTTGGTGACTCGGAGTTCCTGCCGCAGAGACACAAATAAAAAAGTACAATACATAAATTGTGGTCTTCTGATAAATAAGAAACATAATCAACATTCCAATTCAAAATACATTTAACATAAGAAACATAATCAACATTCCAATTCGAGATAACAACACAATTCTAGCAAAGTAAAACATATAAAATTGGAAAACAAATTTGAAATTAGTACATATAATCAACACACCCATTTACTCGATCAATAACATCATCTTCCCGATCTCCCTACCTCTGATTTCCCTGAATTTCTGCATCTCCAACTTTATTTCGCAACCGTTTCTCTTTCTCAACACTTTCAGTTCTTTATTAACCCCATCAAAACAACACCAGTTCTTAGTCTTATCACCCTTGAAGAACAACCACAGAAACCCATCACCTAATTCTTCTCAATCATCTCTCGATTCTCAGTAATTAAACCCTAAATTTCATCTCTTAGATCAAACACAAACCATCGCTGATCAGATTTGAACCAAAACCCTAATCAACCAAATCCCATCTCTTGATTTTTCAATTAGCAGCAACAGATTAGAGATGAGTTTTACTGAAATATAGAGATGGAAGAATCGAGATCTGTGATGAAGATTTGAAGCTAACGAAACTTGGGTAGGTTTTTTTTTTTTGTGAGGGAGGGGAAGATGAGAGACGAGAGAAAAGTGAGTGAATGAAGATAAGTGAGAGAAAAAGAATTTCGTTTTATCTAAAAGAATTTCAACGGATAAGATGTGGTAGGATGGGGTCATACGGATTATGAAGCTCTTTTGGATGGTATAGATTTAAGTTAAGAGTGTCATACGGATCAAGGCAAGTGTGTTTTATTTGTGCTTTCTATTTGTGTTAATACGAACTCATGTTTTCGGTTTAATTATCAACCTTCGACATGAAAAAAATCCAAAAAAATATTAATAAATTTAGGACATTGTTATCGACATTATGATATAAAAAAATCCAAAAAATGTATAAGAATGAATTTGGAAAATGAAAAATGAATTCGATAATTGGTATGTTTCTTTGTGCTTTCTCTTTGTGTTTTTGTGCTTTCTCTTTGTGCTTCCGGTTTGAATTTTGACTAATCGCATAGGTCATGAAGTATCTTTAGTTCACACTGGTAAAACTCAGGTTATAAGATTACTAGAGATGGACCAAAAATTCAGGATGGTTCTGACTTCAAACTTAGCTGGATACATCATCAAAATCGATAAATATGAAGCTCAGTGTTGATTCGAACTTAAAATTTGGTATAACGACATAGAAATTATGAACCAAGAATCTTCGGGAGGGTTCTGACTTCAAACGTAGAAGGATACATCATCGAAATCGATAAATATGAAGCTCAGTGTTGATTCGAACTTCAAATGTGGTATAAAGACATAGAAATTATGAACCAAGAAGCTTCGGGAGGGTTCTGACTTCAAACGTAGAAGGATACATCATTGAAATCGATAAATATGAAGCTCAGTGTTGATTCGAACTTCAAATGTGGTATAACGGCATACAAACTGTGAACCAAGAAGCTCGGGAGGGTTTATGACTTCAAACTTAGAAGGATACATGCATCATTGAAATCGATAAATATGAAGCTCAGTGTCGATTCGAACTTTAAATATGGTATAACGGCATATTGTATGCAAACCCTGGATCCGAGATCGAAACCTGTCCGTGAGTGGCTTACTATAAGTCGGAAACATCGTAAGAACGATGAATCCATCCATTTACATGTAAGATTCCTTTGGAATATTCCCCGAAACCTTAAACAAACCATATTCTGGCATAATGTACGCATACCCTGGCTCCGAGATCGAAACCTGGCCGTGATTAGACTACACTAAGTCCGAAACTTCGTAAGAACGATGAATACATCCATTTACAGGTAAGATTCCTTCGAAATATTCCCTGAAACCTTAAACAAACCATATTCTGGCATATTGTATGCGTACTTTGGCTCCGAGATCGAAACACAGGCCGGGAGTGGACTACTATAAGTCGGAAACTTGGTAAGAACGATGAATCCATCCATTTACACGTAAGATTCCTTCGGAATATTCCCCGAAACCTTAAACAAATTGTATGCGTATATTGGCTCCGAGATCGAAACCTGGCCGTGATTGGACTACTCTAAGTCAGAAACTTCATAAGAACGATGAATACATCCATTTACAGGTAAGATTCCTTCGAAATATTCCCGAAACCTTAAACAAACCATATTCGGCATTTTGTATGCGATTTTGGCCCGAGATCGAAACCCGGGTCTGGAGTGGACTACTATAAGTCGGAAACTTGGTAAGAACGATGAATCCATCCATTTACACGTAATATTCCTTCGGAATATTCCCAAAACAAACAAACCCTATTATGGGATATTGTATGCGTATCTTGGCTCCGAGATCGAAACTCGGCCGTGATTGGACTACTCTAAGTCGAAACTTCGTAAGAACGATGAATCCATCCATTTGGGTAAGATTCCTTGAAATATTCCCCAAACCTTAAACAAACCATATTCTCGGCATATTGTACGCATACCCGGCTCCGAGATCGAAACTCGGGGCCGTGATTAGACTACTCTAAGTCCGAAACTTCGAAAGAACGATGAATACATCCATTTAGGGTAAGATTCCTTTGGAATATTCCAGAGAACATTAAACCAACCCTATTCGGCATATTATATGCAAACCACGGCTCCGAGATTGAAACCTGGCCGACAAAGTGGACTACTTTAAGTTGGAAATTTCGTAAGAACGATGAATCCATCAATTTACAAGTAATATTCTTTTGTAATATTCCCAGAAACATTAAGAAAGCCCTATTCTAGCATATTGTATGCAAACCCCGGCTCCGAGATTGAAACTCGACCAGAACGGACTAGTATAAGTCTGAGAGTTCGTAAGAACGATGAATACAACCATTTACGGGTAAGATTCCATGGAATATTCTCAGAAACCTTAAACACACACACGAATTCATCAACTTCGAGAAAGAAACTGGCTTCGAGATCGAAACCTGGCCATGAGCGGACTAATATAAGTCTGAAAGTTCGCAAAGACGATGAATCCAACTATATACAGGTAAGATTCCATGGAATATTCTCAGAAACCTTAAACACACACAAATTCGTCATCTTTGAGAAAGAAACTGGCTCCGGGATCGAAACGTGGCCATGAGTGGTAGGCCTCGAAAGTGTATGAAATTTATGGCCTACGGGTTATACCGCAAGTGCACGGCGTCTATCGGAGACGCGGCAAGTACGGGTCGATCCACAGAGACAAGGGGTGCTTTTAATGATCTAAGGCTTGGCTTTAAACTGAATTCCAAAGTGACAAGGTAACAAAGGTGTCGAATGTAACAAAGATGTTTTGGTTGCCGAAACGGTGAGTTGTGATGGTATGATCCTAAGCTAAGGTATAAGATGGTGATAGAGGTGTTGCTAGGGTCTTAAATCCACCGCTAACCTACGCACGTGTCTTTTACTCATGACATTGTTCTTATTCTTATGCTAGATAAAGGCAAGGTGTCAAGTCCGCCTTAACCTAAAGTGTTTCTCCGCTTGACGGGTTAATCGCAACTAAAGTATATCTCCCAAGTATTACTTGTCTAATTAAAGTACAAATAATCTGAGGAACATAATAATCAATTTAAACTTGGGTTGTAGCATAAACAACACAGAGTGAATCAAACTACAGTGCATCCATGGCATTGGCATGCACTTTGTGAGAGCAAAGTGCTATCATACCTCGAGATTAATTTCATCTAGAAAGTATTCAAACATTCAAGACAATACATGAGCATGAAGAACACGTTGTAAATTAGGGTTTCATGGAGACCCTAACAACTAAATTAAAACATCAAATTAACATAACAAAGAACAAAATTAACCTAGTGACC
The DNA here is from genome assembly GCA_023531295.1 of Papaver armeniacum. Classification (NCBI taxonomy): domain Eukaryota; kingdom Viridiplantae; phylum Streptophyta; class Magnoliopsida; order Ranunculales; family Papaveraceae; genus Papaver; species Papaver armeniacum. Next base: position 240,098 of record JAJJWW010001413.1, read on the forward strand.
GCCCGGCTAATCCAGCGTAACTAATTTCACTCTCTACTCCTCTATTTATACATGCAAGTCCAATAATTTCCAAACCCTAATTCGATTAAAAATAGCAAATAAATGACAAATCAATCAATACCCATACTCCGAATCTCGCATTGTTCCTTCTTCTCGCGGCTCTCGTAAACGCCATGCATGGTGGTTGGCTAACCCTAGTTCTTATCTTCTCTATGTTAGCTTCTAGGGTTGCGAAGCTAGAGAGAGAAAATAAGAGCTAAAGAGGGTGCGTTATGTGCGGTGGGTGGTTATGGCGGGGAAGATGAGATGGTGGAGAGTGTTGCTGGGAGAAGATGGTCGGGAGATGGCGGAGGTTTGTCAGCTCTGCTCTGTGAAAGTGACAGGAGAGGAAGAGAGAAGAAGAAAGAGAAGGTGGAGTGAAGAATGGGGTTTGGTCGAGTGGGTAGTATAGGGTTAGGGATTTCGTTGTGAGGCAAAGAAGCAAAGTTTGATGGGAACGCCTGCACCGAGCATTGGATGAATAGGAGCGAAATCGAATGGTGATAGAGGTAAGCGGTTTTGGAGCGATCTGGTGTTGCACGGGAGCAGCAATCTTTGATGCACGTGGAAGCAGCGACCGTTGGATTAGGGAGAAAGAAATCTCAACGGCTTGGAGTGTACGGGCTCGGATCCGGGTCATGGGTAGCTCTAGCCCAAGTCTTCCTTGTTGGGTTGCAATCGATTTGCGCTTGTGGCTTTGGCTATCCGCTCCATAGATGTTTGACTCCAATTCTTCGCTCTTTAGCTCCTCAGATTCTCCGAGCTTTATTTATTACCTAAAAACACAAAATTAATTAATACAAATATTTATTCTTGAAAACAAGGAAAAACAGAATCTGGGATAATATCTGTTTTCTAAGCGCAAAAGATGAGTAAATGCCAATAAAAGGTGTATAAATATGCACTATTTGGCACTCATCAAATACCCCCAAACCTGAATTTTACTTGTCCTCAAGTGAAACAGAAAATAAGAAATCCTAACTATACCCCCGTGCAGTCTCGAATGCATTTAGCGTATGCACTAAGCCTTTAAACCCCTAGGTGTCCCTAGTGGACGAGTTGTAGTCTCGTGAGTGGTGTACCCACAAAACCTTCTCCAACTTCAGAGTGTAAAAGAGTCTCAAGCATCCTAGAAGCTATGAGGACATAGAGTTTCGCATGCTAGTAATGTGAAGTTAGAACTATCGAAGAACGCATTCTCATCCTTAAGTCTTGAGCGAGAAGTAACCATACCATATGAAAGAATTCGGATTCGATTGTGATCATAAGTCTCAACCGCCTCACCATTAGGGTTTTATGATAATTGCACTCAAAAAGATCGCTTTTTAGTCTCTCATGTGTGCAGCAGGAGTAAAGAGAGAAATCCTGCACACGTTGTAGGTAAGAAGGATAACCTTCCGAAATAAAATCAAGACTCCACAAAAGTGTGGACAAAAAGAATCTTTTCTAATGATCTCTAAGAAAGGAAAATCAACCATCGAGAAGGGTGGGAGTACTCACTCACTTCTCACCCGATCGGCAATTAATATCACTCTCTCATAGGAACCATAGAAACGTCTTCAATCTTGGTCTTCGGTCTTCAATTGTTGATGACGAACTTCTAAACTTCACAAAACTTGACAATTTTTAACTTTTCTACTCAATTTCCTTGTTGTTTGGATTTTTCTTTTTAAATTCTTCTTTACCATGGTGGTAGCAAAATAAACTACAATATTTTTTGATTTTTTATTTTTTTTTTTTTTTTTTTTTTTTTTTTACAATAAGTGAAAATAAAAATACAAATAATGAAACAACTAACTCCATGGACAAAGGACTTTATCACTCAATTTTTCCACAACTTGTATTGTCTTGATTTTATAAATTTTATTAATTCTCATCCTATTTTCTTTTCTTTGTTGTACATAAACCTTGGACTATATCAATTTTTCTTTCAATATTCGATTCTCGCTCAGGTTCTTGACGATGATGTGTTTCTATGGGTCTTGCCGATTGAGAGAGAGAGTGATGCTAATCGCAAATCGGTATTTAGAAGGAGTTTTCACTTTAGACGTCACCCTCATGATTGACAAAAACTAGCACTCAAGAGATCAAAAGTAGTCTTGAAAATGGTGCGAAGTTGGGTAGCTCACCATTCCTACCCGAATTTACGTACGGTGACACACACTCTTTGACTTTTCTAGAAAGTTGCAAAAATTGAAGGTTGGTGCCTCACTTGATGTAAATTGGGTAGTCTCCACTATGGGTGATCACAATTCTACTACCGAATATCTAAACAAACACCTAATTCGCCCTCCGGTATGGTTAAATCCAACTTTAACGCTCTAATCAACTAAGAAACCCGATTGTGTTCTCCGGTACTTCCAAGTTCTGTTATTTCGGTCAAAACTCTCTATGTAAACATAGCTAGAAGCATGCTAGTGACTCTAAAATCTCTAAAAGTTGGAAGTTTTTACAAAAAGAGTTTTGAATTTTGATTTTTTTTTTTTTTTTTTTTTTTTTTTTTTTTTTGAAATGAAATGGAAATAAAAAGACTAAAAACTCTATATGCAAAAATATGCAAATGCACCCCCAAACCTAAATCAAACATTGTCCTCAATGTGTCTACGTATAGAAAAAATTTAAACAGTCACGTACCACGAGAACTATCTTTGATAAGATAAAAAGGGAAGAGATTACCGGATGTCGGCGGGAGCAAGGTTGAGCTTCATTCGTCAAGGCTAGAATCCAATATTCTCAACGGAGATCATATCGGATTAGCATAATATATGTGCAAGAAGACTCAACCGAATCAAGAAAAGAAAAAAATTTAACAAGTCCTACTGGATATATACAATGAAAATTCACCATAAACCAAGAGTCTAAAGAGTTGAGGATCAACTCAAAAGACAATATGTACACACATTAACAGCCTTACACAAAAATAAAATGAGAGTGCAAGTAAGACTGCAAATGGGAATGAGTTTCCCCCAAACCTAAACTTGTGAACGGGTGTGTTTGAAAGCACAAAGTCTTGCAATTTTAACGGTACATCATGCAAAAGGTCTAACTCAAAATGAGTTTTGCTAATTACAGGCATACATACTCATTCCAACTGTGGTTCCCTAAAGGTGTCATACTTTGATGCAAAATAGTCCAAGAGGACTTGGGAAGCACAAAGCTCTAGGCCTAAGTTAGGCATTTTTAGAAAAGTTGGTTTTGCAATTTTGTGACAAACTACACCTAGGTTTGGTGAAGGAGTTTCAATTTGTGACTTAGGAGAGAGGTTAGGTACATCTAAGTTATTTTCATGTATACAATCATTTGTACCATCACATACTTTCCTAAAGTCAGAAGAGGGTAAATCATGTTCATTTTCACAGGATAATTGCACAGGTTCCATATCAACATCACATATATGAATATTAGAAGAAGCATCATTCATAGGGTTCACAGAAGAGACACTTAATGTCTCTGAACCTAAAGATTCTATCACATTTTCAAAATATACATGCTCTTCATATTCATCATCATCATCATAGCAAGAATTCATCTCTTCATTCAAAATTGTAGTATTTTTAGTGTACTCATCTACCTCTAGATTAGGTTCATATTCAATGTTAGTTGCATGAGTAAGACTAGAAACACTATTTTCAATCCTATCATTTTGTAACTCAATTAGGTTCCTTTGAAGAATCATCTTGAGTTGTTCTATTGAAGGAGAGTCTTCACTAGTGGGTATGCATTCCTCATATGGATATTCATTGTATGGTTGTGCATGAGGTTCACTAGAGAAGGGAAATTCAGACATGTTGCTATATGGATGGTCATGCATTGCATTCCTTTCAAGCCTAGCATTTTGCTCCAAGAGTGTTTCCATTGTTGATTGCAAACTAGGAGTTGGGGAGTATAAAATTGTTCATCTCCCCACTGTGGTGAATGATGCATGTGTGCGGGTTGATTATGGTCCCAATAGTCACTTCTAGACACTTCGTACATTGGATTATCATGGTTTTCCCTAGGTTTTGTCTAAAAGCATGCAAAATATAACAAGGTACTCGGCAGGTGGTCTAAGCCACCACATAAGGTGCAAGCATGCATTTCATATTGCCTAGAAAAACTAGATTCGTGATTGCCTTTCTAAGCTGCATTGCCTATCTAAAGCGAGATAGTCGAGCCTCTAATTGATCTAAAAGTGATGATCGGGTATGAGAAAATTGTTCATTTTCAACTTCGAGGTGGATGATGTATATGATCATAATGATTAGGGTATGTGAGGTCAGGGCCCTGAGAAGGCCCATAAAGTTCCCTAAAGTCACTATGGTATGTGGGGTGTTCATCCTGTGAAAGGTGCCCGTAAGCAAGCTCTCTAAGGGATTTGTTTGAATCCCCAGATGCGGACCAAAATCCTGACATGATTTAGCAACTCAAATTGAACTCAAAGCCCAGCTGAAGTGGACTAAGTTTGGTTTTAAAGGGATTGGTTTGGTTTATTGGGTTTCATTTGGTTTTGTTGGGTTTTGGTTTATTGGGATTTGATTTTGGTTGATTGGGCTTCAGTTTGGTTTATTGGGATTATGTGTGGTTGCAGCCCAAAGTGTTTGCAAAACTTAATGGGTGTGGTAAACCTAGTGAAATTGGGTTCTAGCCCAAATGATGTGGGCTCAGTTTTTGTACAGCAAGTATTATGAGTTTAGCTAATATGGGCTTGGCTGTTAAAGGTTTGCTTCACCCAGTGTGTGGGATTGATTTGGTTTAAGCCAGACAATGTGGCTTGATTGTGAGTTGGCCAGTTAGGTTGAGTTGGGCTCGGTTTGGTGTAAGCCAGAAGTCGATTGAGTTTAGTTTGCCCAGTGGAACCGGGTTTGATTATAAACAACCCGATTCAACTCGGCAGAAATCGCCGAGTTAGGATTGACTCGGCTATTCAGGAGTCAACTCAACTCTGCCGGTTTAACTCGGTGAACGAGAACTTGATAGCAGTTCACTCACTTAGCTTAGTCCAGACTTTTACTCACCGAGTCAAAGTTTTCTATTCAACCCTCACTTAGCTCACAACCGAGAGCTTGATTGCTCAAATCTGGCGGGGCTAATGGCATACAAGGTGCAGGCTAAGCATAGATTTGTCACGGGTTTGCAACTATTGACGAGGTCTTGCTCGGGGTGAGACGAGTTATGCTCAAATGATGGTAGCGAGGGTTTGCAATCGGGCGCAAACTTGCGTTTCGAGGGGCTAGCAAGGAGCGGTGAGCTCGGGGCTTGCTCAAACTTGTAGCCCGGGGGCTAGCAAGTTAGCAGTATAGCAATACTCTTGGGTGAGCTCAGTGTTATTCGAGTTATGGCTCGTTGTTCACACAATGTTAAAACCAATTCACAAAGGCCACAGGGGTTGTGGGGGCTGGTGACGGGGCGGATGCTCGGCAAATTTGGCTTCCAAGTTATGACCCAACACTTGCACTTAGGGGGCTAGCAAGGTGGTTTCACACAAAGCTCACACAAGGGAGTAGATGGATCCGAGTTAAAGCATGCAAAGGGTCGGGCAATGGGATTTGGCCTCTACAGGGTTGACAGATTCACAAGTGAAGCTCAATGCAATGTTATACCTAGCACTGGCAATGCACAGATGAGCTGGTTAAGCTTTTAAAACATGCAACAGATGGCTCACAAGATCACACAAGGCAAGGGCAGGTGACAACTAGGCTTTAAAGCATAGGTCTTGTAAAGGCCAAGAATTCACAGCTCTACCACAGCTCGACTCACAGCTTCAGGGATGGAGATCGGGCGGATGTTTATGCTCGGGGTTTTTGCAAAAGATATCAATGTTACAAGGTTTAACAGCACACAACACAAGGTCTCACACAATTTTACCGGCTTATCAGCACAGGTAAGCACAGACTAGCGCAAGGCACCACTCACCTTACAAGTCGCAGGGTTTGCTCAATTGCACCTTATGCGCCTCCCTGCCTTTCCCTGGGGTTGCCTCAGCTTAACAGCTTGCACAGCAGCAGAGTTGCACATCACAGGTAGGATGCACCTCTGGCTCAATTGAAAGGGTTAGCTCTTCCGAGGTTCAGGTGACCACTAATCACTAAGTAAAAATGCAGATGGGGTATGGGTAATAATGCAAGTGATTACAAATAAAAGTTGAAGCTAAGTTAAGCAAAAATGCAATGGTATAATGAACACTATGCAAATAATGATTCAGAGAAAGTAAAAATTGACAGCTAAATGCAAGTGATTAAAACAAGTTACAAATTCTGAGGATGCAAGGATGCAAAGAAATGAAACTAAGTTGTACTAATCAAGACTAAAAGCAAAAAAATGTAAAGTGAATGTACAGAGATGAAATGAACTCAGTTAAGACAGCAATTTATCAACTTAGCACACGCTAAGTCCCAGCAACGCGCCAAAAACTTGGTAGGCCTCGAAAGTGTATGAAATTTATGGCCTACGGGTTATACCGCAAGTGCAGCGTCTATCGGAGACGCGGCAAGTACGGGTCGATCCACAGAGACAAGGGGTGCTTTTAATGATCTAAGGCTTGGCTTTAAACTGAATTCCAAAGTGACAAGGTAACAAAGGTGTCAGAATGTAACAAAGATGTTTTGGTTGCCGAAACGGCTGAGTTGTGATGGTATGATCCTAAGCTAAGGTATAAGACAGTGATAGAGGTGTTGCTAGGGTCTTAAATCCACCGCTAACCTACGCTGTGTCTTTTACTCATGACATTGTTCTTATTCTTATGCTAGATAAAGGCAAGGTGTCAAGTCTCGCCTTAACCTAAAGTGTTTCTCCGCTTGACGGGTTAATCGCAACTAAAGTATATCTCCCAAGTATTACTTGTCTAATTACAAGTACAAATAACTGAGGAACATAATAATCAATTTAAACTTGGGTTGTAGCATAAACAACACAGAGTGAATCAAACTACAGTGCATCCATGGCATTGGCATGCACTGTGAGAGCAAAGTGCTATCATACGGAGATTAATTCCATCTAGAAAGTATTCAAACATTCAAGACAATACATGAGCATGAAGAACACAGTTGTAAATTAGGGTTTCATGGAGACCCTAACAACTAAATTAAAACATCAAATTAACATAACAAAGAACAAAATTAACCTAGTGACTGCCCTGGCTAATCCAGGCGTAACTAATTTCACTCTCTACTCCTCTATTTATACATGCAAGTCCAATAATTTCCAAACCCTAATTCGATTAAAAATAGCAAATAAATGACAAATCAATCAATACCCATACTCTGAATCTCGCTGTTCCCTTCTTCTGCGGCTCTCAGAAACGCCATGCATGGTGGTTGGCTAACCCTAGTTCTTATCTTCTCTATGTTAGCTTCTAGGGTTGCAGAAGCTAAGAGAGAGAAAATAAGAGCTAAAGAGGGTGCGGCTGTGCAGTGGGTGGTTATGGCGGGGAAGATGAGATGGTGGAGGAGATGGTGTTGCGAGAAGATGGTCGGGAGATGGCGGAACAGGCTTCGCTCTGTGGAAAGTGACAGGAGAGGAAGAGAGAAGAAGAAAGAGAAGGTGGAGTGAATAATGGGGTTTGGTCGAGTGGGTAGTATAGGGTTAGGGATTTCGTTGTGAGGCAGGCGCAGCAAAGTTTGATGGGAACGCTGCACCGAGCATTGGATGAATAGGAGCGAAATCTGAATGGCTGATAGAGGTAAGCGGTTTTGGAGCGATCTGGTGTTGCACGGGAGCAGCAATCTTTGATGCACGTGGAAGCAGCGACCGTTGGATGAGGGAGAAAGAAATCTCAACGGCTTGGAGTGTACGGGCTCGGATCCGGGTCATGGGTAGCTCTAGCCCAAGTCTTCCTTGTTGGGTTGCAACTGATTTGCGCGCGGGCTTTGGCTATCCGCTCCATAGATGTTTGACTCCAATTCTTCGCTCTTTAGCTCCTCAGATTCTCCGAGCTTTATTTATTAACTAAAAACACAAAATTAATTAATACAAATATTTATTCTTGAAAACAAGGAAAACACAGAATCTGGGATAATATCTGTTTTCTAAGCGCAAAAGATGAGTAAAATGCCAATAAAAAGGTGTATAAATATGCACTATTTGGCACTCATCAATGAGCGGACTACTATAAGTCTGAAAGTTTGCAAAGACGATGAATCCAACCATTTATGGGTAAGATTGCATGGGAATATTCTCATAAACCTTAAACACATACAAATTCATCAACTTCGAGAAAGAAACTTGCACCGGGATCAAAACTTGGCCATGAGCGGACTACTATAAGTCTGAAAGTTCGGAAAGACGATGAATCCACCCATTTACGGGTAAGATTCCATGGGAATATTCTTAGCAGAAGTGAGAAAAATTTAGCATAAGTGTTTATACCTCAACAACAACTCTTATAAAGGTTGTCAATAGCGATGAAAAGAAAATTTAGCGAGAAGTGAGAAAAATTTAGCGAGAAGTGAGAAGTTTTTTGCGAAGTGAATAAAATTTAGGAAGTGGGAATTTTTTTGCAGAAGTGAGAAAAATTTAAAGAAGTGTTTATACCTTTCGACGACTCTTAAGGGGGTTGTAGAAGGTCTATTTATCCTTTTTCTTCTTATCTTTTCCATCTCCCATCATAACCATCCATTTACATCATAACCGTCCATTTATTTCTTCCTTAACATGTTTTTTCCTTATCACCTTTTTATAAAAGTAAATGTAAAATATAAGCAGACATGCATATAAATGTGGAAGGGTGGTTGAAATCCAAGTCTTAGACAGAGGAGGTTCAGGTTCGATTCACCTTAGCCTTTTTTTTTTCAAAGTCAATTTATCATTTACAACTCTTGTAAAGGTTGTGAATGTTGATTAAAAGAAAAAAGCACAAATCTACCAAAGATTGTGTGAATCCGGCAGTATGGTTGACGTCTTGTACTAACACCTAGTAAGCTTGGGTTCGATTCTCTACAAGAACATTTTTCAATTTTTTTTTTCTTATCTTCAACGACTCTTATTAGTGTTGTTTTAAAATCATTCACTACCTTTAGGATGTGAGTTGTAAATTCTAAAGGTGGCCACTTCTCTCTACAACCCTTTTCACACAACAAGTTGTGGTTCTGATTCTCGTCACTACTCTTAGGAACTCGTTGGTCCTAAGAGTTGGACATATTTTACTTTTACAACGCTTTTGTTGGAAAAAGTTGTAAAACATACTACATTTTACAACTTTTAATTTACGAGTTGTCAATCTACAGTTGTAGATTACTAATTTTCCCGTAAGTGGTACTACTACGTTTGGATGAAGGAGTAGAAAAGCCGATATACTATATATGAAAAACATATAATGCCGCAGAGAAGAACTATTCAAAGTTTGAAAAGCTAATCCTCGCACTGGTATATGCCACACAAAAGCTGCGCATATATTTTCAAGCTCATAAGGTCAATGTATTAACAAAGGTACCCATGAGTCAGTAATGAAAAATTCAAAAAGATCGGGAAGGATCGAGAGATGAAATGCACAAGTAGGGCACTTTGAGATCAAATATGAACTATTATCTTCACCAAAGTCGCAAGTCATCGCAGATTTCTTAGCAGAGTTCCCTTTAGAAGAAGACAAAAGCGTGGAAGAAATGATGGATATAGATGAAGAAAATGGGAACCCTAAAGACCCATTGATAGATAATACTAGATAGGAGATACTGGTGGATGGATCATCAAATGGAGAAGGCAAGGAAATTGGAATAGTTTTCATTTCACCATTAGGAGCGAGAATGGCATACTCATTCGGGTTGGAACCGAATATGAAGTGGTGGTGCAGCGTTACAGTTGTCCATTGAAATGAAATTATAAGATGCGAGAATAACCAGTGACTCACAGTTGGTAATCCACAAAATAAAAGGGCTATATAGCACAAATGAACCATCATTACAAAAATACAAGAAGCTTGTCGCAGAGTTATCAACACAAATTCCAAAGATAAGTTGGAGACACATATCAAGAAAACATAATCGGTTAGAAGACGTCATTTCCTTTTATTCCGTCTATGATGGTGGATCCAACTGCAAGATATATAAAGATACAGACGCTCTTTCCACCCTCTATCAAGATGGAAGAAGCAGAAGATGCAGATGTAATGATGGTAGAAAACGCAGAAGAAGATCAAGCGAACAAAGATGCAGACTGGAGAACCCAACTCCATTTGTATCTAGAGAAATGAGAAATCCCAAGAAATAGGTTGGAGGCACACAAGTTAAAGAGTAGAGCGACATATTATGAACTAAGAGATGGTGTACTCTATCGAAGATCATTCCTTGGGCCATCATTAAGATGCTTAACACGAAAAGAAGGAATGGAGATCTTGAAGGCATTACACTATGGAGATGCAGGCAACCACAGTGGAGGAAGGTCTTTAGCATACATAACAAAGATACAAGGGTATTATTGTCCCTATATGCATGAAGACGTGAAAGAAGTATCAAGGCGGTGCGAAGAATGCCAACGTCATGGAAAGAAAATACACGCACCAGGTGCGACACTAAATTCATCAACAAGCGTATGAACATTTGGAAAATGGGGGTTAGACATTGTAGGTTCATTTATACCAGGAACCGGGCAGAGGAGATATTTAATGGTAGCAACATATTACTTTACTAAATGGGCTGAGGTGAAAGCAGTGCAACATATTCGAGATAAAGATGTGTTCACATTCATATTTGAGAATATCATTTGTAGATTTGGTATCCCCTCACAATTAGTTTCATATAATGGAAAGCAATTCGAAGGAGAAAATATAGAAATGCTACTCAACACTTTCAAAATCCAAAGCTGCAAATCCACCCTTTTATATCCGCAGAGTAACGGACAAGCTGAGGAAACCAACAAAACAATTAATCGCAGATATATTAAAGAAAAAGTTGGAAGGGTACAACAAAGGATGGTGTGAACAAGTGCACAATGTATTGTGGGCCTACAGAACGACAAGGAGAGAAGCTACAGGAATGTCGCCTTTTTGCCTGACAAATAGGGTTGAAGCGGTGTTTCCATCTGAGGTTATCATTCTTACAACCAAGAAAGAAGCCCGGGAAAAGAATTTAAGTGCGGATTTAATCTTAACAAAACTTGATGATCTAGAAGAATGTAGAGAAATTGCTTTGCAACATATGGAAAATTACCATCAGAGAATCGCTCGAGAGTACAACAAGCACGTCAAAGAAAGAGACTTTCAGCCAGGAGAGTTAGTGCTGCGAGAAATACTGCCCTATCATAAAGGAGGAGATGGAAAGCTATAAAAAAGATGGGATGAACCTTACATAATAAAAAGATTAGTTGGGAATGGAGCGTATGAATTGATGGATCCTGAGAGTAGGAACACAGGTCGCAAACTTGAACATCCATGGAACAGATTATATTTGAAGAAATATTATCCATAAGCTATGCGGTAATGGTCGCACGCATGAAGAAAACAATATCATGTAACTAAAAGTGAAGTGTGCGAAGTTGAAGCTGCGAATTTATATACAGTCAACAAGGATTTATTGTTCACACATATGAATAAATTTGAAGATTTCGCTCTTTTATACATAATTCTCAAAAAAGACAAAACTAAGACCTTAAAATAAGACCTTAATAGAAGGAAACAGAAGTAAAGACTCCAATTAGGGAGGCTAGTTATCCAATTGTGGCGTGCACCCTAGTTGGCATACAACAAGAGGCAACAATAATACCTAACGCGCATCATAATTCGTAAACTAGTTAGCATGACTTGAGGGAAAAGCTACATCGACCCTGAAACCCAAGTCATGGAGATTTGGGGTGAAACAAAAGCTCGTCTAGGAGAGGCGCCTAAATCGAAACATTAAGGTGACAAGGTCTCTCCTAAGGAGTGCAGAAACTCGATCAGGGAGTCGAGGTACACGGTTGAGTCAAGAGTGTCTGGGGCGTCAGGAGCGTACCTGGCCGCCCTTTACAAGTCTTGACTATGATGGACTCGGTCCGAAGAAACCCCACTTAGGGTGCGGTCTCGAAAGCAACTGGTTGTTGCATCACTGGATGGGAGGATCCCACCCTAACTCGTTAGGGGTAAGCTTCCTTGAAGGGGCAATCAGGGGGAATATAATGACGACACCCTCCATTAGGGAGCTGAATTGTGTCAAAATACGCAAATATCATGAGGATTTTTACTCATGAAAGTATTAAGGCTTTTCGTATTTGCGCGATAATAAAACCTGCAGAGGCAATAATACAAGAAGGTGAGATCTATGAGTCATTGCACGAAAGTGTAAAGACCTCCTGCGATCTCGTCGCACAGAAAAAATGTTATAAGATAGGCAAAATAAAACCTTTACTTAGGAAGGCCCAATAATACCTCATAAGAAAAAGTAAAATTCGCAATAAGATTGTTTTGCAGGAAATATTAAAAGGGATACAAAGACGCACAAAACTACTCTCATGTTTCTCACAAGGAATATAATAAGAGGCAAGTATGAGAATTACACCAAGAGATATATTATCTTCCTTGTCTGGAAACAAATGTTAAAAAGAAAGAATATGTTTCAAATATGTCAAAATACATTTGTAAAGTCATAAAAAAAAAAAAAAAAAAAAACTAGCGGTATTAGAAGGCGCGTCTTGATTACTCAAAGGAGCTTCAGCGTCGACCTCGCTATTAGAATCTTTTTCAGCGTTGGTTTCACTGCTAGTATCTTTGGATAAACCTTCACGATATTCATCCTTTTCAAGCTGATCTTCTTGAAGGGGAGATTCAAGATCTTCCTCCTCATCGCTCACATACTCATAATCACTGTCAGTCTTGGGAAGTTGCTCGTCATCGCTTATATCAAGAGGTGGAATAGTCACCAAAGGAAGTGATCTCTCAAGAAGAATTCTATTCACAAGAGTTTGAGTCTTAATATGAGCTTTACGAGCGACGCCTTACTCAGCATTTCTTGTGCCAACCTCCATGAAATTTTGAAGATACGAGAATCTCCTCTCTGCTCGATCACGGGAAGAAGTAAGTGCAGTTGAGAATTTCGCACGATCTTTACGAGCCTTAGCCAGATCGGATCTCAGTTGAGAGATAGTAGATTGATGCTATTCCTCAGACTCTGCAAAAGAAATACATAATTTTAAGCGGAGCGAACCTTTCGCACACTAAAGACTTAAATAATAATCAACAAAGGACAAGTAAACTGAGGAAGTCTGCTCCATTTGACTACCTTCCTTCTGCGAAATAAGATATTGAGCTAAAGAAAAACCACTATTCTTCATATTTTCCATGGCCTTATCAAATCATTAAAATCATCACCAGCCAAACCCTTAATGCAGGATCTAATCTTCTTCTCATCCAAAGAAAGAGAAGCCTTCTCTTTCATAAGGGCATCAAGAGATTCTTTTAATTGGATATTTTATTCTTGAAGTTGGTTCATCTTTACGGTCAAATTTATCTTATTCTGAATAATATTTTCATTCTGAGTGGTTAATGACTTGGTTGATTCATCATGTTGTTTCCTTAACGTGCAAAGAGATTGCTCTTGGTCATCACAAGTTTTCTGAAGAATAAGATATTGATGCAAAAACATCGCTTCTTTCTTTAAGAAAGATCGCTTCTCCATGGATAAACCTTGATTCTCATCTGACAAAGTTTGATGTCCCAAATCAGTACTATGCAATAATTTAGATAGATGGGAAACTTAGGAATCCAATGTCTGACACTGCTGAGTTAAATAGACATTCTCATTGGTTAGATTTTCAATCTGGTCAAGCAAATATGAATGCTCGTTATTTAACTGATTTATTTTGTTCTGCAACTTCTCATTGTCAGCGCGAGCATCTTCAGCGGCAAATTGAAAATCATACCTCTCCAAAACGCACTTCTGATTTAAATCTTAACGTACGCCCTAAGAAATTCAAAAAACATGGACACAAAAGATAAATTACTTCTAAAAAGAATTGAAAAGATAAAGAGAGTTGCACCTCTAAGTTGTTGGTTTTTGCTGCGAAGACTTTCGGACTCCAGAGCTACAGTTTGGAGTTCCCCTTTCAGCTTAACCACTAGTGGAAAATGGGGTTTCAACTACCCACGGGAACGACCACCGGTCAATGGTCATTTGACCTTATACGGATCATGACCGTAGCGGAATAAGAAAAAACACGGAAAAATTCCGAGGTGTCTAAGAGCCGTCTCTGAATTATTACCATTTTAGCCCTAGATTTTTATGATTTGAGCAGATAAATACCTCTTTATCTCTCCAGTTTCCAATCTCACTTTCTCTTCCTTCTTTCAGTCTCCATCTCTAATCTAAGGAAATGGAGAAATCAGTTACCCTATTTCAACCAAAGTATTCTCTAGATTTTTCTTATGAAATCCCTCAATTCACTAGCCAATTTGCAGATATCAAATCTTCGGGGAACAAATTCAGCTTTATTATTTCTCTATTATTCTCAAAATCGAAATAAAAAAATTGGGTATCAAATTAGATGTATATGTGACTTGGATCTAAGAGGTTTCATGATTAGTGTGATGTGTGATTTGGAGAAAGAGTTTTTGTTCCAATTAGACGAAAATGATGTGGTTCGTGTTTTCTTATTTCGATTTGGATCTAAGGGGTTTCTAAATTGGGTATCAAATTAGATATGATTCATGTTTTTTTCCTATTTCACTAAACGGAAAATGAGGTCCCAGATTTATAGATCAACATCACCAAGAACTCTTAGATCACTTATCTCTTTATCTAAAGGTCATCGCTCTAACGGTGAGTTATATTTGTATATATTTTTTTCTTTTTCCTTCTACTTATTTTGGATTTTAGGTTTTTATTGATGATCAATTTTATTTTCTGAATCTTAATTAGAGGTACAGAAGGCAGTGGTGGATCCTGATATTATTGTCAATGTTGTTCCTAAGGTTTGGCGGTGTTAATAGGATGGATTGGTGGAGTTGAAAGTGGTACTGGTATGTGGTAGAGGACGATTATAAATTACTCAATTCTCAGTTTATCTCAATATCTCTATTAAGGGTTTCTCTTGGTGCAACCACTAAATTTTCTTATTTGTGTGTTTACAGTAAGAACAAGGGTATCTCTCGATGAAATCAGGGTCGAGGTACAAAGAAAATGGTGTTACATATTGGTTTAATGATCTTTCCTTGTCTGATGTCAATTGATTATTGCTTTAAGGTTTATAAACTAGTTAGATGTCAAATGGATATTTTTTTTTTGAAAGCTTTGTAACAAATGGGTATTCTGTCCGTAGATTCCTAGTTTCTTGAATGAATGATCTGAAATATTAGTTAGTTGGTGTTATATGATGCTTGAAGAATGTTGTTGGATATTTTTCATCTGTATCACACATGAGTTGTATGGTTAAATTTATAAGATATGTTACTATTTAGTTGCTTTGGAAAGAAGAAAACCATTTCAAATATAAGTCATGTCACTACGTCATGTGCACCAATGTTTTTGAAATCTTACTCTAATGACTGTAGAGTAAAAGCCCGATGTCACCTACATAAACCTATCACATGCGTCTATATTCTGGATTAGCTTGCATACCTATAGTTGCTCTCCACTTTTATTATTATCTATAGTTGATCTCCACCTTTCTTATGTTCGGGTACTCTTACAGTGTCATATGCCTTGTATTCTTTTTGAACTCTAGATCAGTTCATCATCGAGAAGTTAATCATTATGAGGATGCAAAACCTTGGAATGAAAGGTGTGATCTTGCATTCCCCTGCAAAGCACAAAATGAAATCAGGAAATCTAATGTTTTAAAATTTGGTTATGCTACTAGTGGTTGGAGTTGTGAGGTATAGTGAAGTCAATTTGATGCTAGCCGATTCGGATAGAGAACTATAATCTGTTAATCCTCGAATGGTAAAGTGGGGTTTCAACTAGTTAGATTCATGCTATTACAGTTGGTTTTAGGTGATGAATATCTTGGATTTTGATTTTCATTGGAGTCATGGTACGATTAAGAAACTTGGGTTCTTTTTAGAAGTCTAAATTTCATAGAAGTATGTACAAAAAGGCTCAATACAACAAGCAAAAAGCTCACCTTGTCAAGCACAAAGTACTATGCATCATGTGCTTGATAAAAAGCCTGGAATAAGAAAAATAATGAAAGGAAGGGGCCGGTGGATTTCCATTGGGTCATGGTGGAAGTGCTATTGGTGAAACGACCTCATACAATCAATGGGATTTGATTTATTTGCTTGTTGTGCGAAAAAGCAATCTTGAAATTGGCAAGCATCTACTTACCTTTTATTGATTAATTTTATGATAATTGGTTTTTGGTTTAGTCATTTGCCTCATGAATCGTTTGTTTACTTTTTTCAGAATAAGCCAAATGCCATGAGCAATTATTGTGGCCAGGGTTTTCTAAGATACCTAGTTTTCAAAATGGGTTGTGCTATTAGAAAGCATGTGCAGACACCAGTAGGTTGGTCATGGTATATGTACTTGTGTTTGTACTCATAATTTTTAGATTGGCATGTGGGAAGGTTAAGATTTAAGAAATAAAGTCTTGTTGATCCACTAGTGGAAAAGAGACGTTTTAAGATAGTTGGAAAGTGTCGTATTAGAGACATATTCGACACTATGGACCTTCCTCTGAAAGTGCCGTAGATTTAGTGTCTTTTTCTTGAACGACACTTTCAAGTTGACTCAGAATTACGATAGTTCTGGACCGTCTCTAGGTTCGACACGTGGATTATGTCGTTATATAATACAAAAAAAATAAAAAATCAGACCTAGCTGACTGATTGTAGTCATTCTGACTGGCCTGAAATAATTCTGAATCAGACTCAAACTGCACCAAATGAAACTCAAATGACTGCTCAAATTCAAATGAAAAATGAAATACAAATAGCAACCCATCCACACAAAATGCCAAATCAATTATGTTGAACTATAAATTTAGTTCAAATCATACAAAAAAAGCTTTCAATTCTTAAGAAGTGCTACAAGTCCTAAAGAAAAAAACTCAAATCAATTTACAAGGATCCTATAATCAATTTGAGTGATTATGACCTGGGCACCAGCTTATCAGATATGCCAGGATTAAGAAATGGATCATCCATATTCTTGCTGCACGTTACCCTTGCACCTGTTTTCACAAGCTCAAAGTTAGTAGCTTTCAACACAAAAATTGCAGCAAAAACCACGTATATATATATTCGGCAAGTACAGATGCAGCAAGTGAAGTCTGCCCCATTTTAAGCATAGCTTCTAAGTATGTACTCAAAATTAATGCAAGTGAATTTAATTCTCACATCAACGACCACAAAAAAAAAAACAAAGATAATGGCCTAGATAAGCATTTATCAACTCTCAGGTGTCAATTATCGTGGTACTTAAACAATACATTCTAATATTCATCCAGTTCACTATCATACAAGCACAGAAAATGTAGTTCAAGGTTGAACTGCAACCAAAGTAATTGAAGTCGTTCCTTGGTCCTACTCGGTTAGGGAGCTTGGAGTGAGGAGCAACAAGTTCGGACTTGGAAATCGCCAAAACTCGGTCTAATACTCGGAATCTATTTATTAATAATTTATATGTTGCTTCTCATAAGTCATGATTTTTACCTTATTAAAATTAAAATTTTATACTATCGTGTAATTAAATGTGTAATATTGATATATTGAACGTGTTTACCATGTATTTAGAGGTTTTTCTATTTTATAACTCCCATATGAGGGGTTACGAAAATTTTCTTTATGATTTTAGTGCATTCAAGGCCAACTCGGAAAAATCGTTAACTCGTTTTGCTCAAAAATCTATCTAAATCGGCCGCCTTAATCGCAAAAAATCGAGAATAGCTTGGAATCGGAAATCGCCTCGGTCATATAGCCTGTAGCGATTACTCGGCGAGTAATCGACCTTGGAGAGCGATTTTGACTACACTGACTGCAACTCGTACTACTCATAAACATTTTACTCACGGTATCCTCATAAAAAGTGGCTCACAATCTTAAGAAACTATAGATACACTTAAAATCATAGAATTCTAGCATACCCAACGAAGCAAAAAATAAGCAATCAGCTTGATAATACTACTCATAAAAGCCAACATAAGGTTTCAAACGGCATTTTTCATATGCAACAACTTAAACTACAATAGAAGGTTCGAAAACAAAATATGCAACCTCTAAATTGGTAGTAAAACTCGTACATTGAATTGCAGGCATCCCCAGCCATACACCTTCTTCTTTAGTTGCTCATTATCCTCTTCTTCCATAATGAATTGGCCTTTCTTTAAGACCAACCTGGACCGCGTTACATAAGATAACTACACATTAGATAATAGCCAAACTGGAATTCTTAATGATCAACATAAAAATAAGAAAAAGAAAAGGAAAATAATGGACAGAAAACAAAAGAGAGAGAGAGAGAGAATAAAATGACTACGTAGTCATACGACACCACTAGCTGAAAAGGATGTGGTCTTTAACATTAATGTAAACTTTTCAAAGATTCTTAGCTAAATAAAGCCATAAAGGACCTAGGTATATTCAGTTACCTTGGTCAGCAGTAGTGTGTGGCACTATACAAGGGGCAATGAGGTACTCTCTTAGGTATTACCAAGTAATTTGATCGTGTGTGTATTTCGAAACCAAAATCTGTATTTTTGAAGGGTAATTCTGCTGCAAAAAGAAAATTCACAAGAAAAATTACATTACAAACAATTTAAATATTAACCATTTCAAACCAATGATTTCTTGAACTGATTTAATAAGACCCTAATACTGTTAAATAAATTTGATAAATGAAAATTCTGAGTAGCAAATTCTCTCTGAAAAAGAGAAGGATTGATAATCTAGTGCAGACTCATCGATACCATTCATCTGCTTAGAGAACACAATGAGCAATTAAGAGACTGACTGGATTAGATACCAATTATGGCCAGAAATTGTCTCTACCAACACTAAAGCCTACATGCTCCATCAATAATCAAGCCTAGATGCTCTGAAAGAAACTATGGTACATGGCAAGCATGGGAGAACCCATATTGGTGGTGGCAAAACGTATTCAAAATGGATTCATTTTCTTGTAAAATAACCTTATAGCTCAAGTTACAACAAACAAATGTATAAAGAATTCTAAGCTCACCTTCATGCCACTCATTGCAGAGCCAATCACAACACCACAATTAGCTTGCAGGCAACATCGGCTGCAACTGACCTTCAATATCTAAGCCTGCTTATCCACACCCTGCAAAACAAGTAGTTTAAAACTTCAAACATACGTTGACAACATAATTAGCAGCTCTGGATACATGACTGCAACAAATCTTGGTAGTGTTACCTACGCACTCCCCGTGTAAGCCATTCGCTTTTCCCACTCCTCACAGTATCCTCAAGCTTTGCCATATCTGACTTGTCAACCCTATTGCCACGGCTTGACATCCAATAAATTTGAGCACTTCCCAGCTGAAGGAACAAATGCAAAACTAAATACATGTTAAATTTAATAACCAAACAAGTATAATTTGAATCAAAACATAAACAGAACTTTATGAATCGAGAGGAACTAGTATAACTAAGTCTAATAGTTTAAAAAGAAAACCAAGTATTCAAAAGGAAACCCATCGGTTAGGGTCCGGATATAACTCTAACACTATAACACTTTTATGTTGAATAATGTAGTCAAGAGAACTAATACTAAATTTAGGAAGCAAGCATGGTGGCAGTCTATATAACATTAAGGGTTAAATGAAATTGTAGGATTAATCATTCTTTAACGAGAAAGAATTATCTCTGGATCTTTGTTGAAGGTCCTCGGCATCAATGACAAATGGAACTTTGCCAAGGTCAGAGTCCAGTGTATACGGATACTAGCTATGTTAAATCCAACTCAAGAAATGATGGTCGACAACTGACAAACGAAGACTGACATAACATGAACAAACATAAGAATCTATAAGCCAAAATACTCCACAGCTATAATCTCAATTAAACTACTGGAAACACAGTCATACAGATGTGGTTCCTTAGAAATGAGAATTCTATGAAAATTATACCAAAATATCAAGAGGGTTCTGTATCAATATGAAGTGCTTTCCTTTTTTCAAAAAATTACTCAAAGAAAATTAAGATGGATCTCTCAATACCAACAAGCGATATATGAACTTACACTAATTTTGGTACGCTAATCTGTTTCACTGGCTTGAAAGAGGTAAAGAAACACATCGTCATAAACTTTTTGTGCATCTTCCCTCTTCGACACCTTCCTTTAACATTTTAAACACAAGAATGCAAGTCAAAATCATTAGGATGTGAACATAAAATAAAAATTAACCAAGACTAACTTATAACATCCATCATTATAAATCAAACACACTTGCAAAGTTTAAAAGGATCCATGCACCTATTTTAGAAATTATACAACAAGCAGGTAGAAACAAGGAATGTAAAATACCTTGTCATCGCTATGACAAGGTCCAAGAAAATTTTCACCGTTTCTTATATTGGATACCTACAAAACAAACAAATAAATAACAACGCTAGACATTTTCTTATTAAAACATCTAAAAGAAATCAAATACAATTTCCATAAATCGGCGTCGGCTTATAAAAATGAGGTTCCACAACTCCATATTCATAACCTTACATGAACCAGTTAGAAGTTTAGAAAACATTCTTGAACCATGCTTTAAAATTTAAAGAAAATCATTCAATATATAAACTCTCGACATAATCCATAACTTAAAACTCATTTAATACTTGACCCTGACAACTTTGGGACTCGGAACTTTAATCTTTTTCCCGTCCACTTAAGTTATACTCCGTATGTTTTTCTAGTAGAAGGAAACAGTCTAAATTTCTTGCAAATGCTAGCAGAGAATCAAACCCATCTTGCGCTTTAGATCCTAACCCTAAAAAAACACATAGAATTAACGGAAGCCTTGGCAAAGAATCCACAAACTCCAAAAACTGAGATCCTTACCAAGCAGACTTTGCCAGTTTCACTCGTATGGCGGTCTACAACAGCATCCTTTAAGATTTTTATACACAAAATTAAAATCCACTGGCAAAAAATCCAAATATATGGATTCAAAACAATAACATCAACAACACTTATAGCTAAAACAATCCAACCATGTGTGTGCAGGTTTTGTTACCTCTAAAAATGTATGACCAGGAGTCCCACTTCCAGCAAAATCTCGATGACCAACGTTTACTTTACCAAAATATCCCTTTGTAAGCTTTCTTTAAGAGTTTCAGTGAACCAAGTTTCCACAAAGATGTGTAATAGCAATAATATTCAGTCACGTATATATAGCCGCTTCAACTGGCTCAAGTTTCAACTCACTTAAACCTTAGGTTATACCCATGAAACATAATCTATTATGAGCTAAAAAACAGGAATAAAACTCATTAGTACAGTTCTAATTCCATTTTCATTCACAATTACTATGTAAGTTTCAGTCAAAATTTTCAAGATTTTCAAGTTTCAGTCACAATTGCTAGGCCAATAAATTTTGACATAGAAATTGTCTTACCAGTTCATCCCATACAACCTCCAAAAGACCAATTCACCACCACAAGTTCACTCCATACAACCTCCACACTAGCAGCGAGCTAGTTACCAGCACCACCAACGCTTTATTGAACTCATTGATTCCCTCTAATTAAGCACCCATTCACCGCCACCAGTTCAGTCCATACAACCTCTACAACCAACTCTTTCTTCAAGTTACACACCCATTTACCACCAACAAAAATTATTCATACAAAATCTATTATCAAGACAAGCTTACTAAACTAACAAATCAAACCCATTAACAGAAACTTAAAATACAACATAACTCGTACAATTCTGTGGGACAAGAATTACTGATTCAAAATCCAACATTGAGAAGACCTAATTTTGTTTGACAAAAATTATAGATGACTTCTAATTACTTCATTAACACAAGAGTAGCACCAAACAATTTCAAACAATGTCATTAACATCAAATCCAATTGAAACAGGTAAAAGTAAGGGAGAACTTATACCCGAAGGATGAAGATCTTCAAAAAAATGCAACTAAAGATGTTGAATGTTCTTCTAGCAATTACTACAATAAAAAAAAAGAATAATAATTAGAATCCTGACAACAAAATCAAACCTAACTTGAAAAAACGGGGAAAAATTGCAAAGCCTAACTTATACCTGATACATTTAGAAGAAAATAAAACTCCATGAAATTGGGTTTCTTTCAAACATGAAATTGGTTACAGAACAATTGAAAATGGGTTTTTTGTGTAAGGTAAGGGTTTCAAAGAAATGATTTAGAACAAGAGAGTTTTCCTTTCTGGTTCATGGTGGTGTTTTTAGGTTCATTTCAATCTATTTCGGTAACTAGCAAATGGATCCGGAGAGATGAATAAGAAAATTGCTTTTCTTTCTGGTTCTTAATAGAGAGATGAAGATGAGAAGATTTGACAAAATAGGGTTCCATCTGGAGAGGGGAACCAAATAAGGAGAAGAAAGAATAGCTCGAGTATGAGATTTCTTTTTGGATCTCAAAGGAAAGGATGTAAACAAGGTGAGGGAAAAGGAGAGAGAGAGAGACATGAGCGTAACGATAAGGCAAAGAATAAAGATAAGATTATTTGATTTTTCTGATTAAAAAAAAAGATTATTCAGGACACATGGCGCTATATTAGAAAAGGTGGATAAAATTAAATTTTAGAATCAATACTACCAAGGTGTCGTCATATAAGTCAACTGAAGTTCATCAACAACGTCATCTTGACTTTAATCAGCGTCAAATCAAGTAGTATTGTTGTATAAGTCAACAAAAGTCACGAAAAAACAGCACTTTGACTATAGTCAACAACGCTTTTCATACGTAGTTAGATCGCAATTTTTTGTTTGTGTCGTATCATAGTGTCTATGATAGCCCATTTTCCACTAGTGATCTTTGGTATTTGTGGGTCTCTTTGGGTGTCTTAGTTGTACTGGACACAACAAACTTGCAGGAAACATGTTTCTAGCACTCTTAATGATGAGGTTATTGAATCTGGTGGTACGTAGTAGTTCAGGGAAATTGAGATTGTTGGTGATGATTGAAATGAGATTTCATCTATAGGTGGATTGGAAATAAGATGAGTTTATGATTGTATATTACAATGAGTTTTCTTGGATTGTATAAGTTGTTCAAATGATGTGAATTATAGTTGTGGTCTTGATTAGTCTGGTAGAATGGAAATGATTATGGTTTGATCCCTGCAATTAATGAGCCAATAACTATTATCAACATAACCTATTGTTTATGGGTAAAAATCGTTTCTGCCGATTTCGGTAAATTCGGTAGGTGAGTGAGAAACTGGTTCAAACCCTAAACAAATGTCTTGCACGTGAGCACTTTATAGATTCGAGAGATCAATCATACAAGTCCGGCCTAAACCAAGAAATGGCCGTTCAGACTTGCTTCGGACACAAAGTGGAGGAGAAGGGTTGATTTGGGGAGGGAAGCAAAGAAAGGTGTTGAGACCAAGAATAGTTACGGGAGAGTAGTGTCTCGACTTGTATCGAAAGTGAAAGCTTAGGAAGCTTGCAAGAGATGAAAGCTTTTTGGAGAGCTTGCAAAGTTGCCTTTTACGAGAGTGTAGTATTTTTCTCTGACCGAGACTTGTTGTGCGGTGGAAATAGGTAAGACCTATTTATACAAGTCGAGATTGAAACGTGCCACTGGCCTCATGAAGGAAGAGAGTAAAGGGTGAAATAATGGGAGGAGGTGGTAACCGCAGGTGTTTATGAGTGAAAACGTTTTCACCATTATTTCCTCATTTATTTGACCGCTTTATTCCTTTTCACGCTTTCTTAATGTGAGCGTAGTGTACGCCTGCAAGTTGTGACCGCCAAACCAAAACCACGGAAAGCATCCCCGGTTTGTGTTGATATCTCGAGTGTTGGTTGCACCTTGAGTGCAAGTGGCAATGCAGAGCTGCTAGTGGCGTGTGTGGCATGTGCCAATGGCATGTGCGGAATGCCTTGGTGGTAGGTTGTACGTTGAGTGTAAGTTGCAATGCCAGAGCTGCTAGTGGCGTGCGTGGCATGTGCCAATGGCATGTGCGGAATGCCTTGGTGGTAGGTTGCATGGTTTGCAAATTAGGCTACCAGCGTGGGTTTTGGCGTGTGTCCGTGGTGGTGTGCATGGTCGAATGGCCTAGGTTGCACGGCTTGCAAGTTAGGCTACCAGCGCGCATTTGGGCCACGGTTAGGTGATGAAGGCTACGGTGGAGTGTTGGCATGTGCCAATGGCATGCGTGGCCGTTAGGGCCATGGCCTTGGTAAGAAAAGCTACCAGCGAGCATGTTGGCATGTGCCAATGGCATGCGTGGCCGTTAGGGCCGTGGCCTTGGTAGGAAGAGCTACCAGCGAGCATGTTGGCATGTGACAATGGCATGCGTGGCCGTTAGGGCCGTGGCCTTGGTAGGAAGAGCTACCGGCGAGCATGTTGGCATGTGCCAATGGCATGCGTGGCCGTTAGGGCCGTGGCCTTGGTAGGAAAAGCTACCAGCGAGCATGTTGGCATGTGCCAATGGCATGCGTGGCCATTAGGGCCGTGGCCTTGGTAGGAAAAAGCTACCAGCGAGCATGTTGGCATGTGCCAATGGCATGCGTGGCCGTTAGGGCCGTGGCCTTGGTAGGAAAAGCTACCAGCGAGCATGTTGGCATGTGCCAATAGCATGCGTGGCCGTTAGGGCCGTGGCCATGGTAGGAAAAGCTACCAGCAAGCATGTTGGCATGTGCCAATGGCATGCGTGGCCATTAGGGCCGTGGCCTTGGTAGGAAAAGCTACCCGGCGAGCATGTTGGCATGTGCCAATGGCATGCGTGGCCATTAGGGCCGTGGCCTTGGTAGGAAAAGCTACCAGCGAGCATGTTGGAATGTGCCAATGGCATGCGTGGCCATTAGGGCCGTGGCCTTGGTAGGAAAAGCTACCAGCGAGCATGTTGGCATGTGCCAATGGCATGCGTGGCCATTAGGGCCGTGGCCTTGGTAGGAAAAGCTACCAGCGAGCATGTTGGCATGTGCCAATGACATGCATGGCCATTAGGGCCGTGGCCTTGGTAGGAAAAGCTACCCGGCGAGCATGTTGGCATGTGCCAATGGCATGCGTGGCCGACTTAGCCTAGGTTGCATGGTTTGCAAGCCTAGGGCGCTATATTTGGCATGTGCCAATGGCGTAGCGGCTTAGTTTGGCATGGTTGCCAATGAGTGCGATATGTAGTTTGGTTTTCGCGTCGCTGCCATGGTGCGCAGTGTGCGGCTTGGTTTTGGCGTCGTTGCCATGGTCCGCAGTGTGCGGCTTGGTTTGGCATCGTTGCCATGGTGCGCAGTGTGCGGCTTGGTTTTGGCGTCGTTTCCATGGTGCGCGGTGTGCGGCTTGGTTTGGCATTGTTGCCATGGTGCGCGAGTGTGCGGCTTGGTTTGGCATTGTTGCCATGGTGCGCGATGTGCGGCTTGGTTTTGGAATTAGGGTTACTGTGTGAAAACCTAATCTGGTATTTTGAAAAAATACCCCTATTAATTATTTACACAGAGTTAAATGCTCTTAATTAATGTGTTGCGGGCAACACTAGGTCATGGGGTTTTACGATTTTACCCCTTGTTTAAAAACCACCATCAACATTAAGTCCCATGCTTAGCTCGGAGCAGGGCTTTGTTGCGAGGTAAGCATAAGATGGTGACAAACTATCAACGACAAACCAAGTAAAAGAGAATTGAGGAGGCTTGTCGACCTTTTATAAATAGGATTTGGAATCCTTGCCTCTGGTAGTTTTGCACAAATCGGGAGGCTGGCACAATTGGTGGGGCCGGTGCAGCTTGGGCGACGTTGGGAAATTGGCGTGAGTTGGGAAGCTGAGTGTGCTAGCTGGTGGGACCGGCGCAAGGTGTGGAAGGCTGTGCGTGTGCGTGCATTGGGAAGTTGCGTGAGGTGGGGCGTGACTTGGGTAGTCATTGGGAAGTTGGCGTGAGTTGGGAAGCGCCCGGCGTGCTAGGCTGGTGGGACCGGCGCAATGTGGGGAAGTTGTGCGTG
The DNA here is from genome assembly GCA_023531295.1 of Papaver armeniacum. Taxonomy (NCBI): domain Eukaryota; kingdom Viridiplantae; phylum Streptophyta; class Magnoliopsida; order Ranunculales; family Papaveraceae; genus Papaver; species Papaver armeniacum. The sequence continues at coordinate 266,117 of JAJJWW010001413.1, forward strand.
CTTCTTTGGCGGGACCGATGTAAACAAGGAGAGAGTAGGTGTTTCTACGAGATAGCAAAGTTTCCTTATTTTGCCTTCCTTCACGCGGCTTCAATCGGGGCATTGTCCATGCTAAAATCTGGAAGCATTATGTCCCTCATTGCCTCCTTTCCTTTTTAAGGTTCCGTATTCACACCCAACGCAATTGCATCATCTCCCTCGTTTGAGAAAGGGTTCTTTGGTTGAGTTTCTCTCTTTGTCATGTCATGAGAGACGAATCATCTTCTAACCGGCCCGGATTCTCGGTGAATGCGCGAGTCGATTCTTGCGGGAGCATCCCAACAAGGGTTATTCGGGTTAAGAAAATCATACCGATATGTTTTCTTCTTATTTGGTGGACTGACGTACGCTTTACCGCTTGTTTGATGAATGAAAATTTCCCTTTTGTGCAGAGATATCCCGTTGGAGCATGCGTTACTGTTATCGACGAGGATGACCTAGTCGTTCCACTCCCTTCAAATCCAACCTTGTTGACTATTGCAGACTTGGAGAACGCTGATTTAGGGCTCTCTTGTCATGAATACCCCTATGCAGGTTTGTCGTTTGGGACTTGTATGAGGTGTCTCTCCTCCAATTACCGGAATGTTGGCGGTTTCCTGGTGCAGAAAAAATTCGTGGTCCTTTATACGAGGATATGGAAGACATACGGCCATATCGTTACCAAGAGCGTAGTGAAGTGTTGTTCGTCCGCCTTGGTTTCCGTAGTGAAGCTGTCTTTTGCCAATGATTGCTTGAGATGGAGAATATGTCCATCCGTCTTTGCTTTCTGAGTCGGCCATTCAAAGGTGGGAGAACATGGTGTCCACCTGTGAATCCTTGGAGTTTAATATCAGCTGGTTGTGGCATCGTCTCAATTATTGTGAAAGTCGACAGAGCTGGTATTCTTGCTGGTGTGATTGGCGATTTTTAGCACCAAATATCCTTCCTTATAAACCCTGGATTTTACATGGATGTTGTACGCCCTGGAAATCATGTTTCTATATGCTTGTACATGGCCGAAAACTTTTGGCACCCCGGGATGAAATAGGGAGACGTTCCATTGCCGATGTCTTTGCTATCAAGTCTTCCAGGACTTTGTTCCAAGTTAATCTTTCAAACCATATTCTGAATCTTGGACTATCATACGGAATGGGATGCGTTAAGAAGTCCCCGGTCATACTTCGGTTTGACATGATGGCATGGATGAATACGTGAATGTAACCTTCTGGCGTGCTTTTGGAGTTTTTGGTGCACATGTACGGCTTCATGTTGAGAAATTCCCGCTGCTCGTAAAACCTCGATAGTGATGATTTTGAAATCAGTAATAACCTGGTTGAGGGGAGTGAAAGCATCTCACGCTAGTAGTCCCCATGCATAACCTACTTTCATTACATCGCCTTGAACCCCCCTCCAAGGGATTTGATATCGCCTATCGTACTCTTCTGGATGTGACTTTGGGATGCTCGAAATTACATGATGACGTATTACGGATAGTGCGAGGCTCGGGATCCTCCACGGCCTCGTAAAGTGTTGAAGGCGTCTTCTAGACGAGAGAGGTGATGATATTCTTGCGCTGCACCCTTGAAGAGTAGAGGACCTTGTTGTGGGTACGGCTTTTTAGTGGGTGTGTCTTCGGAGCTTTGACAGGTGAAGGGATCCGTGTATATCTCCGTCTTCAAGTATGGTTTACGTGTTTCCATCTTTGTAGTAATTGCTGCTGCGGTGAAGCTCGGTGGTATCAACGAATGAGGGACAAAAGTTCTTGGTAGGAGATGTAATCGGGAGAGACTACATTTCGTGGTAACAAAGTAGGTTGGTGACATTCTATGGGCTTAGTGGAAGTAAAAGGATTGGGTGGATGCGTAAGCGAGCAAACTGTCCATGATCACGAGTTTTAGTGAGATGGATTAAAAGGTGTCCATGACTATGAAGATTGGCTGTTTGTGACTATGTTCCTTGATATGGGGAGTGTGGCGGCACGACCCTTTGCGAGAAGGAGTGTCGTTGAAGCGAACGTTGAAGCGAAGCCGCTGCTTGGAGAACGTTGATGCGTAGCTATTTATGGAAAACGTTGATGCGAGCTACTTACGGAAAGAACGTTGAAACGGCGTCTTGCAACTCTCGAGCCTTGGCGGTTACCATTTTGAAGTCGGAGGCGCGTCACGTTCTGTCAAACTCGACATCCCTCAAGAGAACAGAGGTTAGAGTCCCCGGTTCCATCTATCGATCGTGCTTTCTAGGAGAGGTTGGGGTTTGGGAACGTCTTCCCTGGCTGGAAACGCCTGCTTTCCTGATGCAGTGCGGTTGAAGGGTGCAAATATGTCTTGACACTACGCCTTGGAGAAACATAGAATCTCACATAACTGTTTCATCATAGATTGTACGACTTTGTGGGAGAAGTTCCCGTCGTGCGGGTCTTGACGGAAGAAAGGTCTTCGTGAACTCAGGAGAGTTGTTGATTTCCTTTGCTTTCGATTTTGGAGAAGTCTTTCCTGATCTTTACGTGTGACGAAATTGGATTGCTTATCCCCTTCTACTGGGCGTTTAAGAGCAACGCTAGCCTCTTCATCTATAAACGCACGTCCTGCTGAAGTATCTTTTGTCTTTTCATCAAATCACGGTGCTAAAGGAGGTCGGCTTCTTAGGATCTTCTAGTATCTTGCCCTGATGGTGGAGTAGCGTCTCTGGTGACGGTTGGAGCTTCCATGCTTGAGGAACCGTTGGGGTGGCGAAGCGGCTACGATTCTAGTGATCGTAAGTGTATCGTGCGAGAGATGACACGGTTTTGATCACGAAGTTAAAGTCATGGCGCTGTTTCGAAGGGAGAGGATGGTCTTTGGAAGGGCGCAAGATGTTAGCAGCTGGAAGGATGCAAGCTGTTAGCACTGAGTGTGTGATACTGAGGCTAGCATGCGCGTGTGTGCACTGGCATGTGCGTCTGGTAAGCGTGTGCAGTAAGCGCGTGCAGTAGCGGCGTCGGCAAGCGCGTCGGCAAGCGCTTCCGGCATGCGCGTCGGTAGGAGCCCCGGCATGCAGCGTCTGGTAAGCGTTGGATCGTCTTAGAATGGGCGCTGGCTTGGTGTGGACGCTGGTTAGGCATGGACGCTGGCTTGGATTTCGGCATGGCGTGGACCGTTAGCTTGTCACGGTGCTGGATTGGCGTGGCTCGGACTTTTTCTTGCGGGCCCAGTTGCCTCTTCCCATACGTAGCTCAAACAGGAAATCCTTTCCTTATTCAAATTCCAAAAAGTGTTATGCTCATGAAATGGGTTGGCTCCCCTTTTTTTTACCTCGTATGTTTGTTATCACGTCATGGTGTTAGCGGTAGCGCGGTAGTGATAAAGTGGGCGAGCATATTCCAGCTATGTACTCAGCGTTTCTCTTTCAATTTGTTTATTGTTTTCTTGTGCTGGTGCAAACCATATCCATAGGTATGCCTTTCATAAACTTGTGGAAATACTTCATCATAAATAATTCTTCGAATGTCACTGTAGTAACATCTTCTAATAGTGACAGGTAATTGTATTGTGCAAAGTAGGCACGTACGGGTAGGTGGCTTTTTTTTTTTTTTTGAAAGGCAAACAAAGCGCCTGGTTTATGGTTTTTGTCTTCCTGGATTTCTTGGGTTGATAGATAAATGTTACCTTGACAGTTTGGGTTATTCTTTTAGGAATGAATTGTTTAGGAGTTGATTATTTTAGTTATGATTGAAAGTGGCGCAAACATCCCGGAAAAGCATGGAACCGTGTGTTGGTAGATGACATGGGATGAAACATAACATGGCTATCGGTTTTATCAGAACTTGAAAAAGCAAACCACGTATTTTTGTCTAGATAAGACTTACTCGTTTTCGGGTCTTGATGAGAATTAACTTTCGGGTGCAAGACCAAGTTTTTTTTTTTTTTTGAGAAACATGGTCATGGGAAGTCCCGAGTCTTCCAAATCATTCTTGAGTTGTCGGATAAACTGTGCCGTTAATCCCTGGGCGGATCGTTTTGCTTCTAGCATGTGACAAGTCCCCAGTCGTCCCTTGTCATGTCATGACTGATAATCGAGCCATCGAGTAACTGAGTCGGAGTGGATCTCCTTCCTCTACCATCTTGACGTCTGGGTCGAAGAATGAGATCGCTGGTTGAAAATTGACATTGTAACCGAAAGATCGAACCTCCGCTGTGGTCGCCAATTATTTATGGGTAAAAATCGTTTCTGCGATTTCGGTAAATTCGGTAGGTGAGTGAAACTGGTTCAAACCCTAAACAAATGTCTTTGCACGTGAGCACTTTATAGATTCGAGAGATCAATATGTACAAGTCCGGCCTAAACCAAGAAATGGCCGTTCCGGACTTGCTTCGGTCACAAAGTGGAGGAGAAGGGTTGATTTGGGGAGGGAAGCAAAGAAAGGTGTTGAGACCAGAATAGTTTGGGAGAGTAGTGTCTCGACTTGTATCGAGAAAGTGAAAGCTTAGGAAGCTTGCAAGAGATGAAAGCTTTTGGAGAGCTTGCAAAGTTGCCTTTTACGAGAGTGTAGTATTTTTCTCCGACCGAGACTTGTTGTGCGGTGGAAATAGGTAAGACCTATTTATACAAGTCGAGATTGAAACGTACCCTGGCCTCATGAAGGAAGAGAGTAAAGGGTGAAATAATGGGAGGAGGTGGTAACCGCAAGGTGTTTATGGGTGAAAACGTTTTCACCATTATTTCCTCATTTATTTGACCGCTTTATTCCTTTTCACGCTTTCTTAATATGTGCGTAGTGTATCGCAGCGTGTGACCGCCAAACCAAAACCCTGGAAAGCATCCCCAGTTTGTGTTGATATCTCGAGTGTTGGTTTCACCTTGAGTGCAAGTGGCAATGCTAGAGGCGCGTAGTGGCATGTGCGTGGCATGTGCGGAATGCCTTGGTGGTAGGTTGCATGGTTTGCAAATTTGGCTACCTGGCTGCTAGTGGGTTTTGGCGTGTGCAATGGCATGTGCGGAATCTGTCGAATTGGCCTAGGTTGCCCGGCTTGCAAGTTAGGCTACCGCGCGCATGTAGGGCCACGGTTAGGTGATGAAGGCTACCAAGCGAGCGTGTTGGCATGTGCCAATGGCATGAGTGGCCGTTAGGGCCGTGGCCTTGGTAAGAAAAGCTACCAGCGAGCATGTTGGCATGTGCCAATGGCATGCGTGGCCGTTAGGGCCGTGGCCTTGGTAGAAAGAGCTACCAGCGAGCATGTTGGCATGTGCCAATGGCATGCGTGGCCGTTAGGGCCGTGGCTTTGGTAGGAAAAGCTACCGCCCGAGCATGTTGGCATGTGCCAATGGCATGCATGGCCGCTGGGCCGTGGCCTTGGTAGGAAAAAGCTGCCAGCGAGCATGTTGGCATGTGCCAATGGCATGCGTGGCCATTAGGGCCGTGGCCTTGGTAGGAAAAGCTACCGGCGAGCATGTTGGCATGTGCCAATGACATGCGTGGCCATTAGGGCCGTGGCCTTGGTAGGAAAAGCTACCAGCGAGCATGTTGGCATGTGCCAATGACATGCGTGGCCATTAGGGCCGTGGCCTTGGTAGGAAAAGCTACCAGCGAGCATGTTGGCATGTGCCAATGGCATGCGTGGCCATTAGGGCCGTGACCTTGGTAGGAAAAGCTGTTGAGCATGTTGGCATGTGCCAATGGCATGCGTGGCCCGACTTGGCCTAGGTTGCATGGTTTGCAAGCCTGGGCGCTATATTTGGCATGTGCCAATGGCGTAGCGGCTTAGTTTGGCATGGTTGCCAATGAGTGCGATATGTAGTTTGGTATTCGCGTCATTGCCATGGTGCGCGGTGTGCGGCTTGTTTTTGGCGTCGTTGCCATGGTGCGCGGTGTGCGGCTTGGTTTGGCATCGTTGCCATGGTGCGCGGTGTGCGGCTTGGTTTTAGCGTCGTTGCCATGGTGCGCAGTGTGCGGCCTGGTTTTGGCGTCGTTGCCCTGGTGAGCAGTGTGCGGCTTGGTTTGGCATTGTTTCCATGGTGCGCAGTGTGCGGCTTGGTTTGGCATTGTTGCCATGGTGCGCAGTGTGCGGCTTGGTTTGGCATTGTTGCCATGGTGCGCGATGTGCGGCTTGGTTTAGCATTGTTGCCATGGTGCGCGGTGTGCGGCTTGGTTTGGCATTGTTGCCATGGTGCGCTGATGTGTGCGGCTTGGTTTGGCATTGTTTCCATGGTGCGCGATTGTGTGCGACTTGGTTTTGGAATTAGGGTTTTGTGTCGAAAACCTAATCTGGTATTTTGAAAAAATACCCCTATTAATTATTTACACGAGTTAAATGCTCTTAATTAATGTGTTGCGGGTAACACTAGGTCATGGGGTTTTACGATTTTACCCCTTGTTTAAAAACCACCATCAACACCTATATGTCAAATTACCTCATACATGTGCTTTCACTACTACACAATGCTAGAATGTCGGTTAAATTACCTCACACTGTTGTACATGACCTATATCTAATAACTTATTTTGTTCTACCGTATATTGTGAACCGAACGAAGTCATTGTACTATTGTTGATTTGCTTTGCAGGAAGTCGCATGTGAACCAAGGACACAGAACATTGATACTTGATATCATTCGTGAAGTATTGTCATAGGAGGAGCTGAATTATCATTTTGTTTTTTTATCAGTTTATTAGTTTAGCATGTTGTTGTCACTTGTCAGAATTTAGCAATCTTGTACATGTATTATCTGAACTCAGTATTTCATTTTTTTGTGTAGTTTTACACCCAATGGAATGAATGTTAAAATTCTCAGTTAAATTTGAAGTTGCACTTGAATTTCAGTTAAATTTGAGTTGCATTTGAATTTCAGTTAAATTTGAGGTTGCATTTGAATTTCAGTTTGACTGTAGTTTGACTTGATTGTAGTTTGACTTAACTAGACTTGACTTGACTGTTTGACTTAAATACCAGTAAGATTAGTTCAGATTCACCCATTCAGACATTTCAGCTGATATGAATCTGATTTTTTTTATAGTATAATTCAAATCTACGACCAGTACCGTGGGTCAACATCTAGTTACTGTAAGAAACGGTCCGTGTTTAGAGACCCACGCAATAAGGGTCATGCAATTAAAAAATTCTTTATAAACAACCCATTCAGAGAACCCTAGAACAGGTCATTTAACTCGTATACATGACGTGTCCTGGTGGTCGCGGAATTGCTGTTTTGACAAGAGAGTTGAAGCACAAAACTACTAGATTCAAAATATCCCTCAGCCAAGATCATACGGCGCTGAGATTCCTAAAAAGAAATGAGACAAGCGTAAATATGCAGAAAAATAATTTAAATAAAAAAGGTATCTGTGAAAGGGTATTTGCCAAGAGATCAAGAGAAATATAGACACTTGGATAAATACGAGAGAAGATCTCGCTCCCTGTTTCCTTGTTTGGTGGAAAATCGCACAATAGCTTACTCTGAGCGTCATAGATGCGAAGTTTAAAGGGATCGATAATGGACGATTGAGCAGCATTGATAATATCAGACAAAGCTTGAGAAGCAGGATCTACTCCCTCCAAGACTCCCTTATCAACAAAAATGGACTCCAACGAAAATGAAACAAATTTAGAAGAGGAAGGAATAGATGTAAAAGAAGTGATATTCATAGATACATGAGCAGTCACGTCTTCCACAGGAGTGACATTTTCCACAAGTGCGATGTTCTCCACAGACAAAGGAATATTCGCGAACAACGGAACATTCACAAAGGTGGATACAGACTGTTCCACTGATGATGCGGTCATAGTTGTAGGAGCAGGAATCTCTTATACCGCAGGCTCAATTGCAACATCTCCTTTGGGAGCGAAAATTTTATTTCAAGAAGCAGTTATATTCAAAGGAGCAGAGGCAATCAAGCCTTGTGTAGGAGCATCAACATTAGCAAGAGAAGGGATTTCGACTTCTTTACAGTCAAAATCAGGAATGATTAAACCCTTATTGAGCGTGGGGGTTTTGCGCACTCTTCTAGTCTTTAACTTCTTACTGACATCGGTCTTGCACTCGGAATCCTGTGAATAACAACGCAGATAAGAAACAGAGGCATCAATATTGTTTTATAAAAGAGAAAGTATTTCTTACTTCTTTGTTATGCGATGTCTTCCTCTTGAGAGATCATTTTTCTTTCAAACTTGAAGAAGATTTAGGGTTAGGAATTCTAAATTTGTTAGTGCCAGAGGAAGAACTTTTGCTGAAACAGAACCAGTATGGGAATTAATATAACAACAAATTAGCACTATGATTTTAACAGAAAGAGAGATAAAATCAATTTCAACAGAATATACAAACCTTCGATGAAGATCCATAGGAACAATAGCAAAATCAAAATTGAGACTTCAAAAGATGAAGACGGAAGAATTTGGAGAAGATAAAGATTTGTAGAGGGCTCACAAAGACAAGAAGGGAAGACGAAATAAAGGAGAAAAAATAATCTCTCCTCAAGCCTGGTTAATAAATAGATGAAAAAGATGACCGGTTAGATTCGGATGTGCCGGTAAAAAGGGGAGAAAATTAGCACGTGTAGACGGTTGCACTGAAATTACGGAGGTGTGTCGGTAGATAAGAATATGAAAAGGTGAATGGGTGTGGCAGTATAAATTGAAGGTTCTCATATCGCTCTCCTTTCCAAGGAAACGAAATGAGAAAAGGCAAAATGTAGATACAGAATACCGCACACCAATAGCGTATGCGAAGTCATGATTACGTACTAGATGACGTCAGCCTAATCACGAGTAAAGTGTGAAGATCATGCGATGTTATAAAGTACGTGCGAGAAGAGTCAATGTAAGCGTGCGTTTATTATGCCTTGAGATCCGAAATAAGGGTTTTTTAGTTGTCATCCACTATGTAAACCCCTATATAAGGGACTAAGCGACCTTGTATTGAGAGAGATCTTTGGGGGAGAGCTTAGATAAGAAATTTAGGAGAGAGAAAGTTTATTTCTTCTCCAAGTTAGAGCTTCTCATAATTTTGTATCCAACTTAAAGATTTTAATGAATGTTCTTATGAATTTTAGGATGATCACTTGAGTTGTTCTTTAGGTATCATTAAGGGTGTGGTTGTAGGATTTGCTACAACAACAAACGGAAATTGTGTTTTTCTGCCTTTCTGGGCAAATGATTTCCTGTTAGAAAAATCATTATCTCAGTCGGATGATTTTGTCATCCGATTAAAATCCATGATTTTTCTTACAACCCAGAGTTTTTATATTCTTGGGTAAAGAAGATGAAGATTTACTCGGGTAAAACAGCACCAGATAGAGTCGTGCTAAATAAAATTATAAAACAATGATACACAACAAAATACTCCCTCTGTCCCATTATTAATTGACCTATTTATTTCGCGATTTTGTTCCATTAATAGTTGTTTTTATATATCATTTGATACTCATGTTTATATTCGTTATATAGGATTTTTAAAATGCTTTTCAATAATATAAAATTTAGAAATATCCGTGGTATAGTTTCTGAGATAAATCATTTTTAAATTGTACTACTAGGTTAATTAATAGTGTAACGGAGAAAATATTTAGGAATGTTTATCATTAGTGATAAGTGCCACCGAAGGAATTTTCAGTCCGTCCCCCACCATGCGAGACCATCTAGTTTAATTTCTTCCTTCAAACGATAATTTCACCATAATATACTATTATCTTGAAAGCACAATCGATATTTGTTTGGAATGATTGAAATTACCAGCTGACACAAAACCGTAATCGATCGAGGGGTCGTTACCAAGTCCAATTCTCAAAATTTCCACGCTTCAAGTTGTGTATTTTCATATACATAATCTGTAAATCTGTAATGACCAATTCTTTATCTGTATACTATAAGATCCAACCATTATCTAATTTCTCAGGGAGTTCTGGTTGTTCAAATTATGCTTTATAGTGCGCAAGCTTAAAGGTGAAGTTGTATAATTCCGTATCCAATTATTTCATCATTATTCTAAACTCAGCTTAAAAGGTGAATTAAAAACTTACCAACATCTCTTTGGATCATTTTTTTTCTTTCTGGAAATAAATCCAATCTCTCTTAATTTCGGATCTTTAAGCTATTTGTTTATACATATGGGGTGTAATTGTTCGGAACGGTGTTGTTTGGTTTCGTGTATTATACTTTCTTTTTTTCTCATTGTTATGGGAGGAATGTTATGTGTAATCCTATTTTTAGAAGTCATCCCACATAAACAGATGAAAATCCATATCATTGATGCTTCATTGTCAGAGTTCTACTTAACCAATGATGATATACTTCATTTCGATCTCGCAGTAAACATCTCTGTCAGGAACAGTAACAAGATGGAGCGTATTTCTTATTATAATATTCAATCTAATCTTCCTGTTACGGTAAGAGTTTGCCTCAAGTTCATTTGCCGTCTTTCCAGCAAGGCACAAAGAATACGACATTACTTCATCCTGTATTTCAGGGACAAACCTTTTTCAATCTACGGGGTTCTCATCTTAGGGACTTCTATTATGATCAGAGGTATGGTAGCTACAAGATTTATGTAAATCTTTGTTGGAAAACAATTATTAAAAAAGGATTTTTAAGGTTTTAATAAAATTATAATTTATTGTTTTCTTTTGTGAATGAAAAATTATTAGTCCCACATCGTGGAGTTTCTACTTTTTAGTTGTTTTAAGAAACTATATAAGCTTTTAGTCCCACATCGGGGAGTTCTTCTTCTTAAGTTGTTTTGTTCCATTATATAAACAAATTCACTACTTTTGTAAAAATCTATGGGAAAGGGGTTGCTCCTTATTGTAGAGGGACCCCTAAGGGAAAAATATTTTATAGCGTTTCTTAAGCGTTCGCGATTTTCCTTAACGGTTTTTTCGGAGTTGCCAAGCTCAAGTTGAGCATCTATTACATATGCTAGTAGTAGGTGTAGTAGGGTGTTTTATCCTGGAGATATCCGTCCTGTGAGGGCTATAGCATCACTCTTGAGTGTAGCCGGGCGCTAATGTCTTAAGGGCAACGTGTTGAACACGTGACTCACTCTGTTTTTCCAAAGTTTTGCCTTATTGCTGTTGCGGAGATATGGGGAGCTGCGGAGATATGGGGAGCTGTCTGTTTCATCAAATCGATCACTTCCATTATAAAGGAGCTAAGTATCAATAACTTTTGCTTATTTGTGTTTTCCTTGTTTTTTGATTATTGCACCCAACAATCTTAAGACATTAGAGTTTGTAATAATCAAGAATGGTTGATTGGTTTGTCAATCATGGATGTTAATTGTGGAGTGAAAAACAAAAACGAATTTTTGGTCAGATGTAGAGTTTCGAATTTATCTCTCAACCTAAAAGGAATTTCGATGAACCCTTTTGACACAACGTAGTGGACATCCTGATAGTTACCCACGTAAAATTTCAGAATTTTTGGAGTTGTAAAAGTATTTTTTTGATATTTTACAAAACAGAGAAACGTTCTGAAAAATTCTGACGGGCAGAAATGTTTTGTTAACTAAAGTAGTTTTTATGGGGTAACCATGAGTTTTTAATATGGTGGTTCAAACGAAGTTTGTAAATCTAGATGTTATCTTCAAAACTCATATTTTATTTTCCGATTCGGAACTAAGGTTTGTGAGATGTGGTGTATTAGGTGATTGGGAAATTACCGTGTCCGTGGTCAGAGTATAAACGAGGATTGTGACATGAAATTGAAAAGGAACATGGCTACCAGGCGCATGTGGATGAACACAAGTCTTCCAAAGGCGACAAAGGCGAGAACATCAAACACAACTCTAAGTGTAGTCTTCATAAGAAAGGTATGTTTAAGTAAAGGCGAATCCGGCATTACTTTAATTAAGGAGGTTGTTATGTTTGTAAAATCCTAGCCATACGGCAGTAAATTGTAGGCAACATAAAAACCTTAATTAGTAGATAGTTAATGCTAATTTAGTTGAAACAAACTAGTACGAGTTCAGTGGCATGATGTCGGAAGTTATTTTAATAACCAATGTGAGAGACCAGGTAGGTGGACTCGGAGCCACCAAGCATGTTTGTTGAAACAGAGACTGTTCACCTATCGAGGATAGGAGATGTCGAGAAACTCTATATGAGTAACTCACCTGCAGCCGAGAGGTTGCATAAAAGGGAAAGGTCGAGCGAAGCTCATATCCGTAATATTCTCACATGAATGAAGTTTTCATGTTCCGGGCATATGCAAGAATCTTGTATCTTGTTTTGTTGTAGATGGTAAAACACTTAAGATATTAATTGAATGTGGAAAACTTGTCATACCTAAGGGCATGTGATTTTGAAGGAAACGTTATAAGACTTAAGTTCAATATAAGCTTAACGAAAAAATTGATGAAGTAGTTGATTCTTGTGTTTTCTTTTGTGTGATTGAATGTTTTGCATGGTAGACATGGAACCGTAAACTTATATAAGTCAATGCATAAACTGGGAAGCGTAGGCTGTATACCCAAATTTAGTTTGGATATTGAACACAAAAGTTAAATATTCGTAGAATCAAAATATGCTATAAAACCTTTAGCAAAATTGCTCGAGTAATTCTAAGCCCTTAGAATTAATTCAATTAGACCTAGTTGACATGAAATCAACCCAAACTAAGGTGGTAAAAGGTGTTTTTATAACTTTCATAGATGATTGTACGAGGTACTATCTTGTATACTTACTTTGGGGTAAGGGTGATGCCTTAGAAGCCTTAAGAGTATAAACTTGAAATTGAAAGCAAAGTATATGTTACCACTAAAAGGGTTAGGTAAGAACATGATGGCAAGTATGAAATTCATATAGGAGAACTTTACTCGTTAGATGGCATTATTGATGAGATCACACCTCTTATTCACCGTAGTCTAATGGTATAGTTGATCGTAAGAACAGAACCATTAAGGAGATGATTTATGCCATATTGATTAAAGGATTAACCACCAACTTGTGGGGGAGGTCGTCCTACGATTTTGTTATATCTGAATAGAGTAACCTTTAAAGGATTAGACAAAACTCCATATGTTTATGAAAGATAGACAACCTTCTTATGCATACGTCAAAGTGTGGGGGTGTATAGATAAGATATCCTGAGTACCCTACGCATATAGTTTTTGGTTGTGAGTTCGCTTTTTCGACTTTGGTGTGAATACTATTATGGAATCTTGGGATGCTGAGTTCTTTGAACATGTTTATTCTTAATCATGTACCTCATTAGAGATGTGATGTTGATCCCCTAGATTTATTCTCAAATAGTCAGAATTTATCTTTAAGGAAGATGAATTAGAGTTGATCTAGAAGAAGTAAAAGATTATAACGAGACTTCTTATAGACACGACTTCTTAATAAGCTTAGCTTAATCGAGCTCCAGACTCGTAAAGAATCCATAACATCTATTGAAACCCCATTCTGGTAAGAAGCTTCATTTAGTGAAATGGACTCAGTCCGTCGGAACCAGAGACTTGAGAGCTTGCTAGTTTACCTCTAGGGAGTAAGACCATGGGATGTAAATGAGTTGAAACGTTGGATATATGGAACTGTGGAAAAATATTAGGCTAAGTTGGTAGCTAAAGGCTATAAACTAAAAGAAGGTGTCAATTTCCTTGATTCTTATTCACTTGTGACGATAATTACTTCTGTTGAGATGCTAATTGATATTGCTGCCATAAACAACTTGGAGATACATCAGATGGATGTTAAGACAACTTTCCTAAAACCGTGAATTAGATAAAGAAATTTTCTTAGACCAACTTTGAGGATTTTGTAGTGAAAGGTTATGAAGACAAAGTTTGTAAGTTGAACAAATCTTTGTATGGTTTTCAAATAAGCACGTAAATGGTGACATGGAAAATTTGATCATGAGATAATGTGTAGTGGATTTAAGTTAATGAATCTGACAAGTATATTCATAAGTAACTTGTTAAGGATGCCTGTGTGATTGTATGCTTATATGTTGATGATATGTTTATACTTGATACAAACAAAGATGTGATTAATTCCACTAAAACCATGCACTGAATGAGAACGTTAACTTGAAAGACTAAGGCTTTTTGATGTAATCTTAGGGATGAGGATTAGAAGATAATCAAACATTTATAGTCTTAGTTATTCTCATTTTTTGAATTTGTGCTTAAGAGATACAATCAGTCTGATTGTAAGCCTACTTGTACTCCATACGATTCTTCTTGTAGACTCAAGAAAAATAAGGAAAATGGAGGATCTTAACTTGAATACTCAAGAGTTATAGGATGTCCGATGAATTTAATGAATTTGTAAGAGTCCAGAGACATTGCCTATATTGTGAGTAAGCTAAGTAGATATACTTGTAGTCGAGCAAGAGCATTGGGATGCACTTAGTAGAGTATTATGGTACCTAAAATACTCTATTACCTTTTATTTGATTTATGAAAGGTATCTTCTTTGTCCTTGAGGGACTTTATGATGCAAACTGGATAGTTGACTCGAGAGAGAGTCTAAGTCTACAGTGGATATGGTTTCACTCTAGCATGAGGGTTTGTTTTTGGAATATTTCCAAACAGACATATATTACTCAATTCATTATGGAATCTAAGAGTATTTCGTTAGATAAAGCACGAGAGGGGGCGAGTGCCTAAGATGCTTTTTAGAAGACATTCCTCTCTCTGGCATAGGCCTGTGCCAGCTATATCTCATACATTGTGTTAGCCAAGCTATAATATCTAAAGCTAAAAATAACTAATCTCAATCGGGCGTTATTTCCATTGATTGGATAAAGTCCAAGGAGAATATCGCGCAACCTTTGTGAAAGATTTATCCAAAGAGATAGTTAGAAATGCATCGAGGGGGATGGGGCTTAAGCTCATAAATTAAACTTGCCATGAAGGATACTCAACCTTGCTGATTGGAGATCCCTTGATCAAGGTTTCGAATGAGACAACTAATTTGTGGTGGGTAAAGGTAAACACTATCAGAGAATTTCATTCTCTGTCCCTTCCCTATGGTGTAGATGTGATAGTGTGACTGCATGTGAAGGATGACTTTTAAGAAGTCTTAATGAGTTCTATAGTTTCAATTTAAGATTGAAGTGGGGTGTAGCAGTAACACTCTTTATGGAAACTCACCTATCTGAATGAGGAAGTGGGGCCGCTTCCATGAGAATATGAGCTTTGATTCATTAGAGCATTCGAGAAGCAGGATATGTCCAGGGGCCAAATTGGACAAAACGACACGAGCTTGGCAGCACCCTTGGAGATATCATCCGTGGTTGTTATCGCGAATTACATCAAACACTAGCAGTTCAAGACATAGTTCTTGTCTCTAGCAAGTAATTCGGTAATATCTCACTAAGCAAAGGTTCAAGACCTCATGGACACCTCTGCCTAAAATGGTATTTCTGCGTTTTTATGTGATTTTCGTTTTGATGGTTTTGGTATTATGGAACTTAGGACCTAAGGGTCAATAAGGGTTCACTAGTTCATGCTTTTCACTTTGGTGAAAGGAACCTTTAGTCTCACTTGTGAGGAACTAAAGATGAAAGCTCTCTATACTATATGATTTTTGCAATCCATAATATGACCACAGGGGTCAACTCACATTGTGTGTGAGGGAGAGGATGTAGAAATGACTAGTATGATTTCAATACTTGCACGATCCGTCTATCTGTTCAATCTGTTTGGGTCGTGAGATTGGGATGTTGATTTACCAAGATCTATCTGTGTTTTCGTGTTTTATTGAGTTTTCATTCATGTGGGGGATTCTTGGAAAACAATTATTAAAAAAGGATTTTTAAGGTTTTAATAAAATTATAATTTATTGTTTTCTTTTGTGAATGAAAAATTATTAGTCCCACATCGTGGAGTTTCTACTTTTTAGTTGTTTTAAGAAACTATATAAGCTTTTAGTCCCACATCGGGGAGTTCTTCTTCTTAAGTTGTTTTGTTCCATTATATAAACAAATTCACTACTTTTGTAAAAATCTATGGGAAAGGGGTTGCTCCTTATTGTAGAGGGACCCCTAAGGGAAAAATATTTTATAGCGTTTCTTAAGCGTTCGCGATTTTCCTTAACGGTTTTTTTCGGAGTTGCCAAGCTCAAGTTGAGCATCTATTACATATGCTAGTAGTAGGTGTAGTAGGGTGTTTTATCCTGGAGATATCCGTCTGTGAGGGCTATAGCATCACTCTTGAGTGTAGCCGGGCGCTAATGTCTTAAGGGCAACGTGTTGAACACGTGACTCACTCTGTTTTCCAAAGTTTTGCCTTATTGCTGTTGCGGAGATATGGGGAGCTGTCTGTTTCATCAAATCGATCACTTCCATTATAAAGGAGCTAAGTATCAATAACTTTTGCTTATTTGTTTTTTCCTTGTTTTTTGATTATTGCACCCAACAATCTTTACCTTACGACCCAATTGAAGCATGCTGGCGGTGGAATAAGCAGCTACCGTGATTTCAGAGTTGAATGTGGATTATTCAGGCTTCATTTATTGGGTTCTTCTTCAAATAATCAAATAGGAACTGATGGCTTATTTAAAACTAAGAGATGTAAAATTCATCACGAATGATACAACTGACCCGAGCCTTTCAGTTTCTATCTTCTTTGTTGGATCCAAAACAATAAAATGGCTGAAACTGGCTCTGTATTACATTTCAAGCTAGCAATGGTCAAAGTTGAACTTTTTCATCATTGAGATGACGTATGTATTGTAATTTTATAGAGTTACTCGTAAAATGAATGTAGTTGAGGGAGCAACAAAAGTACAGAATCGTAAAGTAGTTGCAAGCTGCCATCGAAGATACAAAACAATAACTCTTATCATACAGATGATTAGGAAACGAAAAAGAATCCCAACCGATAGATACAAACTTGCTACAAGAAAGGTCATTACCGAGTCAAATTCTCTGAATTTTCACGCTTCTTTTCCTGCTTGAAGTTGTATAAATATATATCATATAGTACATGATTCGTTTTAACTTGGTCACCGCGCGTTTGACAAAATCAGAAGGGCTTAACTAGGAGACTTGTAATGGATTATGAAAACGAATTTCCATTTAGCGTATACATCATTCATTTTGGCTTTTTTTTTTTTGTTTTTTTTTTTTTTGTTTACTTTTTTCTGAACTTGTCAAAGTTCTTTGTGCGAGTCTGTGACCTTATATATACGTGAGATCCCATATGACTCAATTTCTCATAAACTTATCTGAGCTTTCAGCTTGTTTTACTGTACTTTTGTTTTCGTGCATTAGCTAGCTAAGCTTAAATCTAAGTTGCGGATCAGACACCCAGCCATTTCATCATTTTAAAGGTGGTATAACATCCCCTTAGATTATGTTTTTATACATATAGCGGATACCCGTCCAGGTATGTGTATATTTTTCGTACTCTTCATATGATAACCATCATCGGGGTAAATGAATGGCTAGAGGTATATCTTGATACCTACGCTCTTGATAACATAAAGTTCATAAAGTTTCATGTTAATGATGCTTCATTTAACATATTTCGACTTGACCAGTGATGATATACTTCATCACAATCTCGCAGTAAACATCTCTGTAAGCAGCAGTAACAGGAAGAAGCATATTTCTTACCGTAATATTGTTAGGGTGGGAATTTTGCTTTGGTAAGTTTACCGTCTTTTACGGTAGGCGCTAAGAGCATCTCCAATGGCACATCCTTGTCCTGCATATACGGATGGGTAAAATACACATCCTTTGCTGATTAGGATTGAAATTTTCCTTAAATATAGGAAGTTCAAGAATACCATCTCCAACCGTGGAAGTTTATGAGAAAGTGGTGTTACAGTTGTCTTATATTGATAGGATGGGCAGTTTTCTTTCTCTTTCGCGGGTAAAATAAAACTCAGCCCCGCCATATTGTGAATAGATCTTCTCTATAAAATCAGGGTGGTTCTTTTCTTCTTCTCCATTCACTACCAGAACTGCGAGTTTTAGGTTTGGTAAGTCTTTTTTTTTTTTTTTTTCTAATGGGCGTCGTTGTTTGTTCTTTCTATATCAATCAGATTGTTTTGATTGAAGTAAACACCTTAGATGCTTGTGATTTTTTTTGTATGTAGTTCTAATGAGTTTTACTTTTTGGTATGCTATAGATATAGTGCTGAAAGATTGTAAGACATGGATCCTGCAAGTGAACAAAACAGTTTTGAATCTGAAAATGTCGTTTCTGATGACTATATTGTTACTACTACTTCGTTTGTTCCTCCTCCCTATATGCCCCAAAAAAATCAATTCATCAATTCATCCCAATTCAAGTTCCCTTCCCATTTCCCTCACAATATTCATGCTAATTTAGGATATGGATACGGATTTCAAAGTATGATGAGTGTTGCTTTTTCTTCGACACAACCACAAAGCTTTCCTCCTCCACAAGCACAAAGTCTTTTTTCCTCTTCACAAGCACCGGATGTTGGAAATCAGTCCAAAAAGAAGCGAAAAAGTAATCCTTCAACAACTCGATCAGCCAATCCTCCTCGCCGGATTTGGACAACTGATTATGAATTTATATCTTGAGTATAAAAATTACCTCACTAAAGTAATCTCTAACAATTACCTCATGACGAGGCATTGTGTCACGAGGAATTTGTCGTCTTTCTGGAACAGATCCCCCATGAGGTCTCTTCAAAATCGACATTGCTACAATAGCTGGCATATAACTTGTGAATGTATCAGTCCAATCTCTTTGTTACTCTAGATGATGATAACATATCATCCTCTCGCCGCGCTTTCAGTAATCTTTGATAGGTAGATGATAGGTGTAGAATACACCTAATTTACTATCTAGTAGTTTATGCTTTCCTTGCTATTTTTCTTGTAAATTATGTATTTTATGCTTGTTTTGAGTCTTATAGCTACTTCGGAGTCGCACGGGAGAAAAGAAGAAGAAACCACCCAATTTGAGCCAAAAGGGCAAAGAGGTCATTTTACAGGCGATTGATATATGGAGCCCAGTTGAGGTTAAGGGGCAACCCAATTTGAGGAGTGTTAAACACAGATCAGCCAAGGTTAAGGGCTACTCTTTATTAGAGGATTACTAAAGAAAGGACAGTTCTGGATAAAGGGGCTGCCAAACTGGGGTAGCCCTTATCCAGACGGAGTCTTGATATCAGCTGGTAATGGATGGGTTATGTCCATGGATGTTGAAACCCATAGACCCACACCCGTACCCGGATCCGACCCATTTAATTTAAACCTAAAATCGATTTCTCTCATTTGAGTTGTTTTTCATTTTCACCTGAAAGCAACTATGGCTGCTGAGAGAGATTGAGAGACCAAACACAGAGAGATCGAGCGAGAAACAGTAGGGAAAATGGAGGTGAAGAAGATACAGAGAAGAACAGAGATTGGGCTTACGTTGGAGTTATGAAAGAGGCATTAAACTGCTGTCGATGAGATGCAGAGGATGAATCAGAGATGGGTTATTAAGGGTTTCTGAAGTTGTTGTTTGAATCGATTAGGGTCAGTGTTCGAGTTTTGAGGTGTTGCTGCTACACAAGAGGAGATGGTGATGTTCTCTGATGTTCAGGGAAATAAGGATTTCAGATCGAGATGTTGCTAGAAATGGGTTTGCTCCTGATGTATGAAGGAAGAAAATGGTGTTGATGCAGTGGAGAAATGGGCTCGATACGTGAAGAGGTGTAGATCTATTCTTTGTTCTCGATGGATTTGAAGTGGGTTTTTGTGTTGGTGTGACGGTGAAGGCGAGAGTCAAGATTGAGCTCTGGAAGAATTGATCAATGGAGTTACAATTGTCGAGTGAAGCATTGAATGGAAAATGGGTCCCGATGATTTTGCCAGTTAGTGGTGAAGTTGGAGTGTTGATGAAGCTAAAGTTGAGAGAAATTGAATTCGAGAAGAGCAGGTTGTGTTAGAGCTGAAGGTTTGTTAGAGCTGATGTGGTGATGGTTGTGAGAGAAGGGAGTGATGCGTGCCGTGAGTTACTCGTGGTTCGTTGATTCAATACTGGGAGTTTAACGCGATAGCAATGAGAGCTCGGGGAATGATTTGAGCATTGCCGTATATTGGATGGTGAAAACGGAGTTGAGCCGATTGTTGTCGACGATGAAATGGGAGCAAAGAGAAATGAAATCGAATAGATGTATGCTAGGTTCTTAGCAGGAGAAGACCCAAGGAAACGGCACTGAAATTAGCGGAAGTCTCAGAATTGAATTGAGTGAGAACTCGGCCAAATCGTCCTTCTGGCGAGTTGACTCGGACCGATCCGAACGATTCCGATGACCGATCCCAACCGAGCCCGATGACTGATTCCGGTGAGCTGAATTAATCAAGTCAGCCGAGTAAGCGGTGACTCGATCGACTCGGTGAGTGAGCCCGATTAGGCCGAGTGAAGCTAACTCGAGTCTGACTCACTCCTTCTCCTTGACCTTTGACTAACTGTTGACTGACGGTTGACTAGTTTGACCGTTAGTCCTAACGGAAGACTGACGGAATATTCCGTCGAATATTCTCTTGACGGAGAAATTTCCAGGTGACCGGCGGTGACGTTTTCCGGCCGGATTCCGGCCATAATCCCGATTTCCTGACGAGCAAAATTCCAGAACTTTCTATGGACCTCTCTCATGGGTGTGAAGACTTGGGCTTGGAATTGGATGGAGAATTGGACTCAAATTTGGAAAGAGAAGGTGGAAGAGTTGAGAAAAGCTTGATTTGGAAATTGAATTGCAAAAGGAAAAGGATTCTAATCCTTAGAAGATTTGGAGAATTTTGAAGCCTATAAATAGAGAAGTTTTCTACAACTTCTACACACCTCTCTACACACACATCACTTGTGTTTTTGTTTGCTTTTCTAAGATTTTTCTTTTTAATTACTTGTGTGAATTTGAAAATTCTTCTTTTAATTATTATTATTTGTGTGAATTTCAAAAACATGAGTAGCTAATTTTCTTATTGATTGAGGATGAATTCCTAGTTCTTAACACATGATTTGAGTTTTTGTTTTCAATTCTATCTTGAGATTTTTCACATGATTATCGATTGTTTTTACTAATAGGAGTGATCTTAAAGACACTTATGATTGATTGATAGATTGTTTGGAGTGCACGCTAAATTGATTTGTTAATTGATCTATATCTAGTATAAGTTAGGGAATACGTAATCGTTCTCGACACTTTACACAAGTAGAAAACACGAGACCTTGCGGAGGGATTCCGTGGAGCAATTGTGTGTAGAAACAACGCTAGAAAGTGAACCAAGCGAACCGAGTTTAACTACTAGTACTAAACCTAAATTCATAAATCTTAATGCATTCTGGGAATTAC
This sequence comes from Papaver armeniacum, assembly GCA_023531295.1. Lineage (NCBI taxonomy): Eukaryota > Viridiplantae > Streptophyta > Magnoliopsida > Ranunculales > Papaveraceae > Papaver > Papaver armeniacum. The sequence goes on from JAJJWW010001413.1 coordinate 287,370, forward strand.
ATCTTGTAAGCGGACCTCAAGGTGGTTCTTTTGAATAGAATCGATAACTAAGCGGACCTGTTACTCAGTGAAATTAGGGATTTTGGGGCTAGCTAAGCGGACCTGCTATCCTACGGTTGGTGATAATCTTTGACTAATAACAAGTAGAAAAGAACATAACTTGATTCATTGTTTCGTAACGAAGAAGGATTCCTTGATCTTGTCTCTCTTATTGCTTTCAACTTTATCTTTTAATTGTTTTGTTTATTTTTATTTTGCTTTTTACACCCCCCTTTCGTGAAAATTTTTACAACTAGAATCTCGTGCTCCTCGTGGGATCGACCTTGACTACCCTATGTTACTAGTTAATTAGGTAGTAAAGTATTAATTAATTTGATTGCACCTACGACACGCATCAAATTTTGGCGCCGCCGGGGAGCAGCGGATGATTTTAGTTGTTTTTATTTTTCTTTTTGCTTTATTCTTGCTTTGTTGGATTCTATTCCGTATCTAACTTGGTTTTTGAATCTTATTCAGGTATCGGTTTTCCATGTACGGTGGACAAGAGCAAGCATATTACAACAATCAATACGGTTTTCAACCTCAACATTATGGCAACTTCCAACCATCCTTAGGATACAATCAAAACCAATATTTTGGCTATGATAAATTTTCTACAGAACCTTATGGATATGCTCATACATATCAACAACCTTATGACGGGTATGTAAGTGGACAAACACACGGATGGAAGGATAGTTATGCATCTAACAATTTGTTTTCTAGTAATGTGCGACGAGAGAATTTGGAATATACTCCTCTTCATCGTGTTTTTCCTTCACTTTTTCCAAAAAGAGGAGATACGATCTAGAAACTCTATCAACGGTGGTAAGCGTGTGAACGTCGTGAAACTTGCGCAGTAAATTATACAAATTGGAAGATGATGGAGACTCGGAAGAGCTTGTATTTAGAAATTAGTAGGACTATTCATATGGAACTTAAACGACGTCGGGATAAAGGTTATGAAACCGATGAAGATTCTTATTATGGTGAGTCCGAAAATGAAGATGATTGTGTTGAAAAGGACCAACCTTTGGAGACTTTTGATGACGCTAGTGTAGATTACTCGAGCCTTGATCGTAATAATGATCAATCACCTATTCAAAAGGAAGAGCTTGAGGAAGATGCATTTATTGCTTGGCAAAAATTTCTTAAGGAAAGATGGGAGTCCGCGGAAGTGTATGAATGTTCCGACAATGAGGAAGTTATTCCAACTCCGGATCATAATAACGATCCTTCACCTATTCAAAAGGAGGAGATTGGGTGTGACTTACCTATTATTGTAAACGGTGTAACACCCGCACATGAAGATCTTACAATCTATACCGATGAAATTCATTTTTGTGAATGGCCCGATTCCGATGATGAGAATGTTGAAGAGATGATACTAGAGGATGAAACCACATTCATTGATTTTGTGGAAGACCCAATTGAACTTGCTAATGATTATGATGATACCGAGACTATGGTTAAGGTAGAAAACGACGAAGAATGGTTGCAAGGTTTAATAGAGGACCACGATATACAAGAGGTAAGTAATTCACTTGAATTTTTTAAGGATGAAGAGGATTCTATAATACAAGAATTTTTGAAAGGTTTGTCTAACCCTTTGCCTATTGATTCTTCTCCTTTACCTCTTATTGGTTTGAATGTATGTGCTTCGAAAGTATTTTTGGATGATTTTGTTTCTAAATATCCACCATTGGAAACACTTGATGCTAACACTATGCAGGTTTGCCAAGAGGAATACATGGAAGTTCCCGAATTCTATGTTCTTTATACACTTCCGAGTGTGGACGAGAATAAGTGTGGGGGAAATTTCTATCGAGCGATAATTTCATTATTATTTTCTTGTGCTAATATTTGTATGGAGTTATTGTTTGCAAAACAGGTATTATGGGTGGATCCTCAAATTTTCCGATTGTTAGTATATGGGGAATGAATCTTGCAAGAGCCAAGTCGGGCCGTCGACTTTAAAACAAGCGCTTAATTGGAGGCAACCCATTGGTTTTGTATTTCTTATCTTTTGCTTTTTGTTATTTCTTTTTCTTGTTTCTTATCATGTTAAAATTTCCCACCTTGACTTTACTAGGAGGATTCAATTACATTGAGGACAATGTAAGGTTTAAGTGTGGGGGAGTGGTTAAGCATGTTTTTAAAACAAAAATTACAAAAAAATGAAAAAATTTTTGAAAAAAAAAAAAAAGAGTTTTACTTAAAAATTCCAACTTTTAAAGATTTTAGAGTCACTAGCATACTTCTAGGTATGTTTACATAGAGATTTTGACCGACATAATTGAACTTGGAAATGTTAGAGAACTACATTCGGATTTCTTGTTTGTTAGAGTGTTAAATAATGGATTTAATCATGCCGGTGATGCGAATTTGGTGCAGGGAGAAGTGCGTTATTAGAGTTGCTGATCAATCATTAGTGGAGACTACCCGTATTCATATCATGAGAGGCACCGACCGGAATTCTTCCATTTACTAAAGAGCTTCTTTTGAGTGTGTGTCACCGTAAGTTAATTCCGGGTAGAATGGTGAGCTACCCAACCTCCCACCAATAGAAGCACTACTCTTTGATCTCTTGAGTGCTAATTTTGTCAATCATGAGGGTGACGTCCATGGATGAAAGCTTCCTTCTTGTAGTTCGATTTGCGGTTAGCACCATTCTCTCTCTCGACAACAACGGATCCATAGAAACACATTCATCATCAACAAGGAGCGACATCAAACAAGGAAAGTTGGAAAAGTTTAAGGTTTACAAGCAACGGAATGAGAAAAAGAGCAAATTTCAAATACAAGTAAAAGCAACATACAAGAGCGGAATTTACATATATGTTGAAGACTTACACTACAATGAGGTAATTTTATATTCAAGTATGAAGACTTATTCATGAAAGCGAAGAAAAGTAAAAGGTGAAAATTTTTGAAGTTTATGATTTCAAGACGATACAAGTTGTGAAGAATCAAGTGGTAAAATACTTCTTCCACGACCATGATTTATTTTTGTATTTAATTTCTCTTGTGTCAAAAAAAAAAAAAAAAAAAAAAAAAAAAAAAAAAGAAGAAAGAAAAACAAGAGAAATATTTGTTCTTATTATTAGTTAATGAGCCGTGGGAAAGGAAAATTTATAAGGAAGTTTCAAGCGACAAGGATTTTAAGGTAAAAAAGTTATAAATTGTTAAGGATTTATGAAATTCAAGTGTTTTATCAATAATTGAAACCGAAGACGAGGACCATGAAGATCAAGATAAGGAGCGGAAGACGTTTCTATTGGATGCCGTGAGAGTGGTGTTATCATAATTGGCGATCGGATGTGAAGGTGAGTAAGTAATCTCATCCTCGATAAAAATGGTTGATTTCCTTTCTTAGAGATCGTCGGAAAAATGGTTTTCAAAATATTAAAAGATGTGGGTTTTTAAAAATATTTCGGAAGTTGTCCTTCCCACCATTCAACGTGTCGCAGGAATTCTCTCTTCATTCCTACCTGCACACATGTGAGAACCATAAAAAGCCGTCTTTTAGAGTGCAATTATCATAAAATCCTATTTGGTGAGGCAGAAGTCGAGGCGAAATGCTTATTGATCGTTTCTCAAACACGCGTTCTCTCATTATGGTGTGGTTATTTCTCACTCAACATTTAAGAATGAGAATATGTTCCTTAGTATTTCTAACTTCTCATTACTAGCATGCGAAACTCTATGTCCTCATAGCTCTTTGGATGCTTGTGACGCTTGAACGCTTTGAAGTTGTGAGTTTTAGTTTGATTTGCTCGAGGACTAGCAAAGTCTAAGTGTGGGGGAATTTGATAGGTGTAGAATACACCTAATTTACTATCTAGTAGTTTATGCTTTCCTTGCTATTTTTCTTGTAAATTATGTATTTTATGATTGTTTTGAGTCTTATAGCTACTTCGGAGTCGCACAGGGGAGAAAAGAAGAAGAAACCACCCAATTTGAGCCAAAAAGGGCAAAGAGGTCATTTTACAGGCGATTGATATATGGAGCCCAGTTGAGGTTAAGGGGCAACCCAATTTGAGGAGTGTTAAACACAGATCAGCCAAGGTTAAGGGCTACTCTTTATTAGAGGATTACTAAAGAAAGGACAGTTCTGGATAAAGGGGCAAACCCAGGGTAGCCCTTATCCGTAAAGCTTGGAGTCTTGATATCATTGGTAATGGATGGGTTATGTCCATGGATGTTGAAACCCATAGACCCACACCCGTACCCGGATCCGACCCATTTAATTTAAACCTAAAATCGATTTCTCTCATTTGAGTTGTTCTTCATTTTCACCTGAAAGCAACTATGGCTGCTGAGAGAGATTGAGAGACCAAACACAGAGAGATCGAGCGAGAAACAGTAGGGAAAATGGAGGTGAAGAAGATACAGAGAAGAACAGAGATTGGGCTTACGTTGGAGTTATGAAAGAGGCATTAAACTGCTGTCGATGAGATGCAGAGGATGAATCAGAGATGGGTTATTAAGGGTTTCTGAAGTTGTTGTTTGAATCGATTAGGGTCAGTGTTCGAGTTCTGAGGTGTTGCTGCTACACAAGAGGAGATGGTGATGTTCTCTGATGTTCAGGGAAATAAGGATTTCAGATCGAGATGTTGCTAGAAATGGGTTTGCTCTCGATTTATGAAGGAAGAAAATGGTGTTGATGCGGTGGAGAAATGGGTTCGATCTGTGAAGAGGTGTAGATGCTATTGCTGTTCTCGATGGATTTGAAGTGGGTTTTGTGTTGGTGTGACAGTGAAGGCGAGAGTCAAGATTGAGCTCTGGAAGAATTGATCAATGGAGTTACAATTGTTGAGTGAAGCACTGAATGGAAAATGGGTCTGATGATTTTGCCAGTTAGTTTGGTGAAGTTGAGTGCTTGATGAAGCTAAAGTTGAGAGAAATTGAATCGGACCAAGGAGAAAAGCGGTCGTCGGGCAGAATTCTGTTAGAGCTGGCTGGTGATGGTTGTGAGAGAAGGGAGTGATCTGGTGCCGTGAGTTACTCAGGGTTCTGTTGATTCAATACTGGGAGTTTAACGCGATAGCAATGAGAGCTCAGGAATGATTTGAGCATTGCCTGTATATTGGATGGTGAAAACGGAGTTGAGCTGCTGTTGTCGACTGATGAAATGGGAGCAGAAGAGAAATGAAATCGAATAGATGTATGCTAGGTTCTTAGCAGGAGAAGACCCAAGGAAACGGCCTGAAATTAGCCGGGAAGTCCTGTAATTGAACAGAACTCGGCCAAATCGTCCTTCTGGCGAGTTGACTCGGACCGATCCGAACGATTCCGATGACCGATCCCAACCGAGCCCGATGACTGATTCCGGTGAGCTGAATTAATCAAGTCAGAGAGTAAGCGGTGACTCGATCGACTCGGTGAGTGAGCCCGATTAGGCTGAGTCGAAGCTAACTCGAGTCTGACTCACTCCTTCTCCTTGACCTTTGACTAACTGTTGACTGACGGTTGACTAGTTTGACCGTTAGTCCTAACGGAAGGCTGACGGAATATTCCGTCGAATATTCTCTTGACGGAGAAATTTCCAGGTGACCGGCGGTGACGTTTTCCGGCCGGATTCCGGCCATAATCCCAGTTTTCCGGCGAGCAAAATTCCAGAACTTTCTATGGACCTCTCTCATGGGTGTGAAGACTTGGGCTTGGAATTGGATGGAGAATTGGACTCAAATTTGGAAAGAGAAGGTGGAAGAGTTGAGAAAAGCTTGATTTGGAAATTGAATTGCAAAAGGAAAAGGATTCTAATCCTTAGAAGATTTGGAGAATTTTGAAGCCTATAAATAGAGAAGTTTTCTACAACTTCTACACACCTCTCTACACACACATCACTTGTGTTTTTGTTTGCTTTTCTAAGATTTTTCTTTTTAATTACTTGTGTGAATTTGAAAATTCTTCTTTTAATTATTATTATTTGTGTGAATTTCAAAAACATGAGTAGCTAATTTTCTTATTGATTGAGGATGAATTCCTAGTTCTTAACACATGATTTGAGTTTTGTTTTCAATTCTATCTTGAGATTTTTCACATGATTATCGATTGTTTTTACTAATAGGAGTGATCTTAAAGACACTTATGATTGATTGATAGATTGTTTGGAGTGCACGCTAAATTGATTTGTTAATTGATCTATATCTAGTATAAGTTAGGGAATACGTAATCGTTCTCGACACTTTACACAAGTAGAAAACACGAGACCTTGCGGAGGGATTCCGTGGAGCAATTGTGTGTAGAAACAACGCTAGAAAGTGAACCAAGCGAACAGAGTTTAACTACTAGTACTAAACCTAAATTCATAAATCTTAATGCATGCAGGAATTACATCTTGTAAGCGGACCTCAAGGTGGTTCTTTTGAATAGAATCCGATAACTAAGCGGACCTTTACTCGGTGAAATTAGGGATTTTGGGGCTAGCTAAGCGGACCTGCTATCCTACGGTTGGTGATAATCGTGACTAATAACAAGTAGAAGAGAACATAACTTGATTCATTGTTTCGTAACGAAGAAGGATTCCTTGATCTTGTCTCTCTTATTGCTTTCAACTTTATCTTTTAATTGTTTTGTTTATTTTTATTTTGCTTTTTACACCCCCCTTTCGTGACAATTTTTACAACTAGAATCTCGTGCTCCTCGTGGGATCGACCTTGACTACCCTATGTTACTAGTTAATTAGGTAGTAAAGTATTAATTAATTTGATTGCACCTACGACACGCATCAGTAGACGACTCTTAATCGCTGGATGATGATGATTCTTCATCGTTGGATGATGATGACCCATCAGCATCTGAATACATGGTTTGGAAATAGAATTGCAAAACAAGACCAAAAGATATTTGACTTGGAAGATGTAGTTAACAGTGATTAATGTTGATACATATATAGTATCTCAAACTCTTAAAAATTAACTCCCTTCTATCAAACAAACTAATGAAATTTTATTGACCATTTTTTATTATGAGATTTACATTGGCATGGACCAGGAATTTTTCCAAGTAAAACACCTACTAACATGGCCAAATAATGAATTGAAAAATTCTACCACAAGTTTGTATAACCAGTAGAAGACTATTTCAATAATCAGTGATGCAAAAGGTTTACCTCGTGAAGCTTTCTTTAACTGAAAAGCAGAATACAGTAGCTGCCTTCACAGTGATACTTGTTTTTGTTTTAATGAGCTATTTAATTCCTGTCAAGCATTTTATCAAACAGTTAGGAGTAAGGCTTAGTGAATATGTTCCAAACTTGATTACAATGGATCAACAAGCCACAAAAAACAAATGCCTTGCAACATTGAGAATACAGCATAAGAAAATCCCATCCAAATTAAACCTTTTCCTTAATTTATTGTTGATTTTGGAAGAATCGCACACAATTGGGGAAAAAAATTAAAAACCATCATTCACCAATTCAATAAAATAATCTAGTAACAAAATACTGCAAATATTAGGGGAATCGAGAAACTTACACTGCATGAACATCGGGTATCTCTAATTGGGCATAAACTATCCTAGATTATACTAACACAATTTCATCAACTGATTTTGATTGATATGGCAGAGAAACCCTTCTTCTTCTATTGATCTTCTTCATGTGGTGCTCTCGTTATGTAAACCCATTATAGATGAGATTTACTTACAGAGAATTGCAAACTCAAATTTGGCTAGTTTGGAGAACAGAAAATTTCAGAAACAAATATGAAACAAACCCGTGAAAAATAAATTTGAATTTATATTATTGATGACATGGAAGGATTAAATCCTCTAGTAGAACCTCTTAATCTAGAGGATGGGCTAGAGGATTTAAGCCAAACCATCCGCCACGTAATCTTCATATCTTCTCTTCAAGTTCCCGTTGGAGATGATTTTTAGGGAAAAGTATCACAAGCCGTAAAAAAGGGAACCTAATATCCTCCCGTTGGAGATGCTCTAAGATCGAATAAAACATTACTTCATCCCGTATTTCACGGACGAACCTTGTTTGAACTACGGGGTTCTCATCTTTAGGGATTTCGAAAATGATAATAAGGATGTTAGTTATTATAATCCAAAGACTTAAAAGCCTAGACAAATAAAGCTCCCATATTGAATACTGAGGGAACCCTTGTTCTTATTTGACGAAATACAATTTTTTTCAGTGTCAGAAATACAATTTTTTTCAGTTTTGTTAAACAAGAATTTTGGTAAGATACTTGGAAACATATGATTGGTTTGAAACCCAAATAAAAAAGTTAATTTACCGTGTTTCGAACTTTATAAAGTCCAAATTCAATTCGGAAGTCGAGCACCTACTGTATTACGATTTTTCCCCCTAATTAATACATAAAGGGAAAAAAACAAAACTACGTATTTCACGCATATTTTGTTGGATATATATTTAAAATCATTATTTTGTACTTTTATATCAAAATTAGAGAGATAGTGTGGTGATAATACTTTGAGCTCCACATTATAGGCACCTTTTCCCGGCTTGGTGGCTTGTTTTGTGCATCTATTGTAGTTAGCCTATCTTTTTAATATATTTTCTATTTACAGAGAGAAAATAAATAAAATAAATACTGTTTGTGTTGCACCTTAGTGATTTCCCTCTTTACCAGCGATTTCCCTCTTAATTAGTGTCATTTTACTTAAGCCGATGATAGTGTGCATCAACAATTTACCTGTTCCATGGATATGCAACAGGCAACCAACCAGTTCCTTGGATGTGCACCGGACTTTGCAGGTGAAAAAGTAGTTGACGCTGTAATGGGAGGCATCCTTAGATTTTTCATCACAAATATCGAAGGCTTTGTTCTTGGCACAACGATGGAAATTGCATTTTGTGGACTTTGCACATCTTTTGTAGCATATATTGGTCTAATCACAATGGTTATGAGGATATTACAATTTCATTAGACTCTAAAGGAAGCCAAATAAGTACATAAACAAGTACTAGCTGAAACAAAACAAGAACAGTCACAGTTTTTTAATGGAAACAAGTGTTTCAGTCAATGCATCCCATCAAACAATGGAGTGAATGAGGGCAACAACGAGGTCCTTCTCTGATCAGCAATATTCTTGTTAAGATCATCTGAAAATGTTGATGGATTGTAATTAGCTTTATTCATCTTATTTTTCATTGCAGTACTACTCATAAACGTCTTCTGGCGGTATTCTTCCATACTTTTTAACAGATTGTTTATTTGATTACTTCTATTAGTCTCCATCTTCTTTAAATCGGGTAACGGAAAACTCAATTCATCACCAAATTAATCAGCACAAATTTCCTGACCAACTTTGGAAGAACTGAATATCGACCACATATCTTAGATGATGAATTATTTAGAACAAGATAGCGAATGACAAGAATAAGTATTGCGAGAATCGATTTAGACGAGTGAATGAATGATCAACATTGATGAGGTTTATATAGCGTTTAAAAAGTAAAGATACCTAACCTACTCTACTATAGGACTAACCTTGCTTGTTTTTACTAAATTCGTTTCCTTTCCTTCACTCAAAAGTTAACTTCTTTAGAAACCCTTCTTTAAGGAAAGAAGAAAAATCAGATATAAGAATAAGAAGAATGAAAAGATAGGACTATGCCGACCATCATGTGGCATGATGGTTGGTATACTCCCTCCCAATGCGGAGGTAGGGGTTCGAACTTGTAATTGTCACAATCCACTCCAAACTTGTATGGTTTGCAAGTTTGCACAATTTGGCCTAGGTTGCATGGTTTGCAAGCCTAGGCGCGGGCGCCATTTTGGCATGGCGTGGCTAGGGCCAAGGTAAGGGTGCTTGGCTTGGCGTGGCGTTACTAGCGTGTCTAGGGCCAAGGCAGAGTGTATTTGGCATGGCGCGGCTAGCTCGGGCTAAGTGTGGCTGGCATGATTTGCCATTGGCACGGAGGTATAGCTAGCATGGTTGGCATGCTTTGGCGCGTTTGGTGTGGCTGGCATGATTTGCCATTGTCACAGAGGTGCGGCTAGGGCCAAGGCAAGGGTGTTTGGCTTGGCATGGTGTGACTAGCGTAGATAGGGCCAAGGCAGAGTGCGTTTGGCATGGCGCGGCTAGCTCGGGCTAAGTTTGGCTGGCATGATTTGTCATTGGCACGGAGGAATGCGGCTAGCATGGTTGGCATGCTTTGGCGTGTTTGGTATGGCTGGCATGATTTGCCATTCGCATAAAGGTGCGGCTAGGGCCAAGGAAAGGGTGTTTGGCTTGGCGTTGAGTGACTAGCGTAGCTAGGGCCAAGGCAGAGTATGTTTGGCATGGCGCGTCTAGCTCGGGCTAAGTGTGGCTGGCATGATTTGCCAATGGCACGGAGGTGCAGCTAGCATGGTTGGCATGCTTTGGCGCGTTTGGTGTGTTTAGCATAGCTAGGGCCAAGGCAGAGTGCGTTTGGCATGGCGCGGCTAGCTTGGGTGGGTGTGGGCGGCATGATTTGCCATTGGCACAGAGGTGCGGCTAGCATGGTTGGCATGCTTTGGCGTGTTTGGTGTGACTAGCATAGCTAGGGCCAAGGCAGAGTGCGTTTGGCATGGCGCGGCTAGCTTGAGCTAGGTGTGGCCGGCATGATTTGCCATTGGCACATAGGTGCGGCTAGCATGGTTGGTATGCTTTGGCGTGTTCGGTGTGACTAGCATAGCTAGGGCCAAAGCAGAGTGCGTTTGGCATGGCGCGGCTAGCTTCGGCTAGGTTTGGCTGGCATGATTTTCCATTGGCACAGAGGTGCGGCTAGCATGGTTTGTATGCTTTGGCGCGTTTGATGTGTTTAGCATAGCTAGGGCCAAGGCAGAGTGCATTTGGCATGGCGCGGCTAGCTTGGGCTAGGTGTGGTGGCATGATTTGCCATTGTCACAGAGGTGCGGCTAGCATGGTTTGCATGCTTTGGCGCGTTCGGTGTGACTAGCATAGCTAGGGCCAAGGCAGAGTGCGTTTGGCATGGCACGTCTAGCTTGAGCTAGGTGTGGCTGGCATGATTTGCCATTGGCACAGAGGTGCGGCTAGCATGGTTGGCATGCTTTGGCGTGTTCGGTGTGACTCGCATAGCTAGGGCCAAGGCAGAGTGCGTTTGGCATGGCGCGGCTAGCTTGGGCTAGGTGTGGCTGGCATGATTTACCATTGGCACAGAGGTGCGCCTAGCATGGTTGTCATGCTTTGGCGCGTTTGGTGTGTTTGCCATAGCTAGGGCCAAGGCAGAGTGCGTTTGGCATGGCGTGGCTAGCTTGGGCTAGGTGTGGCTGACATGATTTGCCATTGGCACAAAGGGGAATTAGGGTTTTGTTCGTTGTAACCCTAATTTGAAAAAATACCCCCTATTAATTACTGACTACATGCATTGAATGTTCTAATAAATGTGTCGTCGGTGACATTAGGTTATTCGGGATTTTACGATTTTAACCTTTTGTTTATAAACCACCATCAACATTAAGTCCCCTGCTTAGCTCGGAACAGGAGCTTTGTTGCGAGGTAAGCATAAGATGGTGACAAACTATCAATAGTAAATCGTAAAGAAAATAGAGGAGGCTTGTCTGACCTTTATTAATAGGATTCGGAATCCTTGCCTCTGGCAGTTTTACAAAATCGGGAGCTTGGCACGATTGGGGAGTCAACATCATTGAGAGACAGGAAGCTGGGCGGCATTGAGGAGTTGGCGCGAGTTGGGAAACTGAGCGTGCTTGTTGGTGGGACCGGCGTAAGGTGGGGAAGCTGAGTGTGCTAGCTGGCGCGACTTGGGCGGTCATTGGGAAGTTGGCGCAATTGGTGATACCAGTGTGGCTTGGGCGGTACTGGGGAGTTGGCGCAACTGGTGGGAATGGTGCAACTTGGGCGATGTTGGGAAGTTGGGCGCCCTTGTGGGCCCGCACGATTTTTGATAAAGGGAAATCCTTCCTTATTTCAGACTCTTCACGCCCACATATAAAATCCCTTTCTCTCATCCTGCACTTTGTTCTTTCATCTTTTCATACTAGCGGCAGAGTCCCAAAGAGAACCGGCTTCCAGGTATATCTTCTAGTACTTCTCTTGTTTCCCTTTTCATGTAGGTGCAAACCCTAAGAGTAGGCGTTTTTCTTTTATAATCCTTGCGATGATATTGCGCATATGATTTCTTGGCGTGCTTTTTGTAGAAAATATTGTATATATGCACCCAAGGGAAATACTGCATATATGATTCGAACCCGTAGAAAAATGCTCCATATATAAATTTGAACCCTAAGAAGGATACCATGGACGCATTCGAGCCCGTAGAATATACTGCGTATATAGTTTTGAACCCGAAGAAGGATACCACAGACGCACTTGAGCCCGTATAAAATACTGCGTATATAATTTTGAACCCGAAGAAGGATACTGCAGACGCACTTGAGCCCGTATAAAATACTGCGTATATAATTTTGAACTCGAAGAAGGATATTGCAGACGCACTTGAGCCCGTATAAAATACTGCGTATATAATTTTGAACCCTGAAGAAAATACTGGAAGACTCAAAGTTGTTGTAGAAAGTGGTAAGAAAGATGTCGTTCCTCTCAGACTTGTGAAGGATTTTTTTTTAGACTCAAATAAAACTAGAAGACTCAAAGAAGATTGTATCAATATTTTAGAAAGCACTGAGACTCAGGATTCCACTATTTTCCAACTTCTATGTGATTTTAATCTAATCTATATTCATGCAACTCTTTACGTTTAAAGTGATTCTAATATTTTTGCCTAGACAAGTAGATTCTCAAAACAATAGTTGTAAATCGAAAGCATGGACTATCAAAAGACTTAACCTAAGCATGACCCATCAATTGAGAACACAACTACTTAATCAGAATCATATATTCGATTTCAGTTCAATGCAAATAATCATAAAAGAAATTGCAAAAATCATTAAAAATAGATATTACCACATATTGATTGGAAAATTAGCTTCCTCCGTCGCCTCGGCTAAGGGGTTTAGCTCCTCATATTATTCACGTGCTCAAAATAGGTGTTCATAGATCAAAGGTGTGAAAAACAAGAGAAAACTAATAAAGCAGCGAGTTTGCAACGCTGTAGTGGCGTTACAATACAAACAGTTACAGATGAAATAAGACTGCCCTTAAACGATACTTCTTTTGTGTTGTTTGATTACGATCGCCTCTGCGATCGTTTCCGGGTTCGTCCAATGTTCTTCGTGTTCTTGATGTTGCACAGAAGAAAAAATGTTCAACTCGTGAATTCACTTCTGTTCTCTTCTAAACCTCCCAAAAGTGTCTACTCCCTCTGTTTAGGTCGAATCTCCCTCTTTATACATGTAGCAGGACCAAAATATAAGAAAGTATTACTCTTTCTTTTCCCAAAAGTCTCGGCCCCCTTTTTTTATTTTCTTCCCTTCTTAATCTCTTCATGCAGCTTCTGTTTTGTTAAAAACTCTTCCCTAAGGTAGATTACGGTATCACATAGGATATGTTCTCCCATAACTCCACGTACTTCCCGAATATAGCCAACTATTCCCGGAAATATCTTTTCTTTCTTTTCTTTTGATGATAAACCCCTTTCTTCACGTCTCTGTGTTCATCTAATTGATTCCAAAGATACAATACAATCTAACTGAGGTAACATTCTTCTCCACACCTTCACGAAACTTCCAAAACTAAGAAAAACCCGTGATACTCTCGTTCCTCTATTTCGGTGAAATAATTATGGGAATTTCTTTATTTTCGGTCATAACCCAATTACCAACCATCTTTCAACGCCACAGGCCCATGGAAACTTTAATCCGTGAAGAAATCCGCTAAAAACTCGCCCAAACCAAATCCAGGGAAGTTCGCAGACGAGCAGCCATTTTTTTCTCGCCAATTTTTTGATTTGAACGATGAAGATGACCTCCCCCTATCGTATACGGGTCTGTGTTTAGTAGCTGACCGGTTGTCAGCCGACACAAATATAATTACACTTTCTTACTACTCAAAATATATAATGAAGCAAGGGCAAGAAAGGATCGATCCCACAGAGAGGTCTAGGTTGTCAAATTGTTTCGGTTCCCTATAAATAACACCGGGGTTTTGTGATTTTTATATAATAAACTAAATAAAACAAATAAAGAAATAAGCAAACAAATCAAATCAAGGATAAGAAAGTATTGGTCATGGATTTCGTTTTCATTCACAAACTTGTTTTCAACACAATAACTAGAATTGATATTTTAATCTCAACTTTTATCAAAGGCCCTAGAATACCTTGATCGCAAGAATATCCCGCTAATCTCCTCTTGTCATCAACAAACACATTAAAAGATGCGAATATGAATTCTATCTAAAAGAACAACCTAACGTGTAAAAGCACTAATCAAGTTTAATTCCCTAGATGCATTAAGTTCTATGAAATCAGGCCAATCAAAGCAATCGAACGTGTAAAAGCACTAATCCGATTTAACAAAGGTTATGGTTCACATAAGATCATAAGAATATGTCACTACAAACTATAATCATATTTATGCTACTTGTAATCAGGAATCTATCACTTTTGCGTATAATAAATCCTAATCTAGCAAGAGAGATGAAAACAAACTCAATCGATTCGCGACTCGACTAAATAGCATTCAACTCATGTAACAATATTAATGGTGAATCATAAACGATAATATGGAGACAAAACTAATTTATTGAACAAAAACTCATGTTGGAAATCCAACTAATCCATAACCAAAAGAAAACTCTAGCTCATATTCATGGAGTTCATAACAAGAAGAAAGAAAAAGACTTCATGGTTCTAAACCCTAGAAAACCAAGTAGAGGTAAAGATTAAAAGAGATAATTGATAATCAAAGATATAAGATGATAAAAGATAATCCACATTAGGTAAAAGTCCTCTCTTTTATATGTTTCTCTATTTCCATAAAGGATACTCCTTCCAATATTAGGTCTTCTCAAAACCCATCTCCAAGTGGTCCACCAAGCCCATGTGTGAGAAATACCCATGTCAAAATATGTCCAAAAACCGTCGCCGGAAAACTGGGATTATGGCCGGAAAACATCTCAGGTGACCGGCAAAGTCCGCCCGGTCACCGGTCAACCGGGTCAAAGCGGTCAACGATCCAACTCGGCGGGTCAACTCGGTCAAGCACCGAGTCGTGGAGAGTCGTGACTCATCTCGAGTCGACTGAGTCGTGGTGGAGTCGATTGGTGACCGAGTTAACTTGGCAAGGCAAAGCCATTGCACAGCCAAACTCGTGGTGCACAATCATTGTGCTCACTTCATGCAAATGCATTCCGTAGCCATTTCTCACTAATTTGAGTCCATCCCGCATTGCACCAAAGATCCAACTTCGGTTCTCGCAGCTCTTGCAAGACCAAATCCATCTCATACTCATTCACCGTACAACAGATTCAACTTTCTTCCAATTTCCAGTGCCTAGCCTTTGTCATACACCACTCCGCCAATTCCATCCGTAGCTGCTCATCCTTCCCTGTCATCCTGATAACATCATTCATAAACCCATCAACCTACAGCTTCAGTTGCAGCTATCATTTCATCTCAATTCAGCATCATAATCCCAGGTCAGCACCAGCTCAACCTGCATCTTAATTTCACCTCAAATGCCAGTGCAACAATCGCACATACATTGTGCTCACGGATCTACCAAACAATTGAATCACTTGCAACTCCATCATTTGCATCTCAATTGCAGCTCAGCTTCTCCTCCATTTCAGTACCATTGTATCATAGTCCCTGTGACCATCAGCTTCCATTGTACCACCATCACCAAGTGCAGTTCCAATCAATGACCTGTAACTCCATTTCACTACCATTCCAGTCCTTAGTACCTGAGTTCATCCAATAGACCCATCCAACCTCAGACCACCACTTGCACTGCAATATTGGCCTGCAGCTCATGGCAACCTTCCCACCTGACCTGCTCATCAAGCTCTTCACTCACTGCAACTCAGAGACAGCAGCAATCTCATTCAAAGTCACAGCTCTCATTTCATTCAGCTATGGCGGGAACATTAATTGTAGCTATCAACCAAGTGCGACACCATCTCAGGGCATACTCCATTATAATCCCTATCCATATTTGAACCAATCTTCTCACTAGTTCACACTTCAGAACTGCACCAGGTCATTCCGCAATATTGCACCTGCTATACTCATTCCATGCCTGCCTTCAACACTGAACTTCCGGCATAAAACCAAGCTTAAGTCGACCACCAGAACTCAGTTCCTAGCACAACACCTTAAATCCTGCATCACCACAGGCACAACTCCATTCGATAATGACTCAAGACTGAAATGAAACAAACTTTGGCTTCCTCCATTTCCACTCCATAAGCTCGAACCATCCCATACATTGCAACATACCTGCAATCCAACACCACCAGTGCCTCCTGCAGCTTCAACAGCATCAACTTCAACTCCCACTCAGAACCAAATCTAATTCAACCATCTCCTGCTGCCCATCTCAGGTTCAATTCCCATTGTCATCTCAGACCCTTAACCATCTTCAAGTTATCAGTTCAGGGCTGCAATTCTCAGCCAAACTTAAAATCACAAAAACCCATTCTCTCCAGTTGACTGTAAACCTTAAAATCGACTCCCTACTTCAATTCCTTCTTCGTCTCATCACAGCAGCTCAAAACCCATAGATTCAACAGCACCTCCATCATCTCGCCCAAATCCATTGTAACAACCATGGCAACTTGAGTTCATCTTCCTAACCATCTCAGTTCCATACATATTTAACGCGTTTCTTTTTCTAAATCGACAACAGTGGCAACTCCAATTTGAATTCATCAATACCCATTTCTTCTTCGGATATCATTTTTCTTCCTAATTCGACCTCATCCCCATGAACATCAACAACCATTTACTGTAATTGATTCTTCAACTAGCATCAATGCAAGACTTAATTCGACCCCATTATCGAACCCTAACTTCAATTCATACTCTCAATATAATCAGCAGGCTCTTCTTCTCAATGAATCAACAACCACAGATCCATCGTCTCAGAGACAACCTCAGTTCAGAAGCTCCAAACCCATCTTCTCCAATCTTCGATCTCTTCCACCATTTCCGTTTTCCAGCAGCATCAGCTTCTCGATCTCAGAAGCAGCCGTTCTTCACTTCTCTCTGTATTTCAGGTGAATGAGAGAAATATCTCTCATCAACTTCAGGGTTGTAATGACAGGGTTGGATAATGACAACCCAAACGCCCAGATAAGGGCCACCCCAATGGATACCCTATAACAGGTGGCTACCCCTTAACATTAGTTGGCTAATACTCCTTTGAGAGATTCGCCTATTAACCTTGACTCGACTCTCAATAGTATCCGCCTGTGAGATGACCTTTTTGCCCTTTTTAACTCGATTTGGATAGTTTCTTCTTCTTTTCCTCCGAGCGACTCCAGAGTACCTAATAACTCAAAAACACGCGTAAAGTACATAATTCACAAGAAAAATAGCAAAGAAAGCGTAACTACTAACTAGTAAATTAGGTGTTTTAGACACCTATCAGATTCCCCCATACTTAGACTTTGCTAGTCCTCGAGCAAATCAAACAAAACAATTCAAAAGAAATACATACAGCTCTGTGTCGTCGAGGCTACAGTCACTTTTAGCATAAATAACAAGCCTTTAAACCCCTAGGTGTCCCTAGTGGACGAGTTATAGTCTCGTGAGGGTTTACTAGAGATATACCCACAAAACCTACTTTTCCAACTTACTAGTTCTCCGTAATGATAGCATCCAAACGCTAAGAAGACATAGAGATTCCGCACACTAGTCATAAGAAGTTAGACACATAAATGAACACAATCTCATTCTTAAAAGTTGAGAGAGAAATAACCATCCCTTCTCGACAAAAATTCGGGTTCGGAGTGATCGAAAGTCTCGACTCTGCCTCACAAGAAAGGGTTTTATGATATTGCGCTCAATAATAAACAGCTTTTTATGGGTCACACATGTGTCCAGGTTGGAATGAAGAGAGAATCCTGCGACACGTTGAATGGTAGGAAGGCAAAACCCTCGAATGTTTTGAAAACCCACATCTTTTATAATTTTTGAAAACCCATTTTTCTGACGATCTCTACGAAAGGAAATCAACCACTTAACGAAGGTGGGAATATGCTTACTTACCTCGTATCCGTTCGGTGTGCAGCTAGCACCACTCTCACATCATCCATAGAAACGTCTTCGGTCTTCTATCGGTGTCTTCATCTTCGTCTTCGGTCTTCAACTCTTGATGATAACTCTTGAACTTCGTAGAATCTCGACAATGTGATTCTTTCCTCTAATTTCTTATTGCATGAAACTTCATTATGGATATTCCTTCTTCCATTGGCTTTATTGAAAGAATATAAAACTAAGAACGAACTAAAATATAATACAACAAATTTTTCTTGTCTCTCTTTTTTTTTTTCCTCTTTTTTTTTTAATATTTTTTTTTCTTTTTTTTTATATATTTATTTTTTTTTCTTTTTTTATGAGACAAGAAAAATAAATACAAAATAAAAACAAAACAAAAACAAAACAAAATAATAAAAACTAGTAACGAAACTAAAAATTTTCTCTTGTCTTTTTTTTTTCCTTTTTTTTTTTTTTTTTTTCCTTTTTTTTTTTGATTTTTTTTCTTTTTTTTTTTCTTTTTTTTTTTGAGACAAGAGAAAAATAAAATACAAAAAACAATAAAAATGTAAGTACAAAAGCCATGGTATAAGTATTGTGCCGCTTGATTCTTCACAACTTGTATGTCTCGATATCATAAACTTCTCGAACTCTCATCTTGATAATTTTCACTCTTTTTTGTATTGTTGCTTGTAAACCTCGAACGTGTTCAACTTTCCTTCAAATTTGTGATGCTCCTCTTGTTGATGATGATGGTGTTTCTATGGGCCTGTTGGTGTAGAGAGAGATAAGGTGGATGGTGCTAACTGCGAACAAGATTACAAGTGGTATGTAAGTTAGCAATTCGATGTCACCATCATGATTGACAAAATAGCACTCAAGAGATCAAAATAGTGCTTCTATGGTGGGACGTTGGACAGCTCACCATTCTGCCCAGAATTTACGTACGGTGACACACACTCAAAAAGCACAAATTTAGACAGGTACAAAGAATTGAAGGTCGGTGCCTCACATTATGTAACATGGGTAGTCTCCACTATAGGGGACCACTACTCTAATACCGAATTCAGTCTGCACCTTATTTGCCACTGGCATGGTTAAATCCAACTTTAACTCGCATACAAGTAAGAAACCCGGTCATGTTCTCTGTCATCTCTAAGTTCAGTCACTCTTATGAGATTCTCGATGTAATCTTAGCGACATGTATACTATGTGACTCTAAACTAACCACAAGTTGGAGTTTTTTATTCACTATTTACAAAAAAGTTGAAAATTTTGACTCAAAAAGGCTAAAAACTCTATATGCAAAAGACTCCCCCACACTTAAACTTCACATTGTCCTCAATGTGTAAAACCGAAAATTCTGAATTCTGACGTAACAGCAGATAAAACGCAAAAACTGTACAAATTGGTAAGGAATTTGGAAAAACTCGATTTCACAAAAGTTGTTCATCTACGTGTTTTCTACAAAGTTTCAAAAGGGCACAGTGTTTCGATAAACGGTCTGACAGTTATGGTCTCTGGAATGAACTACGTGCAGTCTGAATTTTTCTGACGAAAAGGTATTCGTCATAATTCTCTTCTAAGATAGATTCCGGACGCAATGAAATTAAACATGGGGATGCAAATATGATATGAAAACTATAAAAATAAATAAATAAAAGGGTTTAAGATATAAAACCTATGGGTTGCCTCCCATTTAGCGCTTGGTTTAAAGTCGTCAGCCCGACTCTTTTGTTATCGTCCATATACCAACAATCTGAAAAGTTGGGGATCCTTCCATGTAACCTGTTTTGCAAACACTAGCTTCACACAAATATTAGTAATATAAAACAGAAATGAAGCTATTAACCGATAAAAGTTTCCCCCACACTTATTCTTGTCCACACTCGGAAGTGTATAAAGAATATAGAAGTTGGGTACTTCCACGGTTTCTTGTTCCAAAACCTGTATAGTATGAGAATCAAGTATCTCTAATGGCGGAAAACGAGAAACAAAGTCATTCAACAATACTCTCAAAGCACATACATTCAAACCAATAAGAGGTAAAGGAGAAGAAATAATAGGCAACGGGTTAGACAAACCGTGCACAATCTCTTGTATTACGGAATCCTCTTCATCCTTGAAAAACTCAAGTGAATTATTCACCTCTTGTATATCATGGTCCTCTATCAAACCTTGCAACCATTCTTCGTCCGTTTCTGCCTTAACCAAAGTCTCCACATAAACATCATCATTACAATCATATGCAAGCTCAATTGGGTCTTCCACAATAGTGGTCATACCGGTCACATTCTCAACATACTCCTCTTTGTTGTAAGGCACATACTCTTTTGTGGATCCAAATTTTATTATAAGAAACTTTTTTAGAACACTCGAAAATGCATCATCCTCAAGCTCCACCCTTTGAATAGGCTCTTGATCATTATTAAGATCAATGCTTGAGTAATCTACACAAGTGTCGACATATTCCTCTTCGTCTTCATCTTGATCCCAAAAAGACTCCATTGTACACTCCTCGGGGATGTCACCATGAGTTGTTTCAAGCAATGTATTATAATCACCGTCACTATCATAGTCAACATAAGATTGGTCCTCGCTGAATTTAGTGCTGCTAATCTCGAACTCGTCCTTTTGAATAGGTGAATGATCATTATTACGATCAAGAGTTGAGTTAACTACACAATTATCAACGAAATTGCCCAAGGATTGGCCTTTTTCAACATTAGCATCAATCAAATATTCATCACAAACCATATGCACATTAGAATTATCCATATATTCCTTGCATTGATCAATGCCTCTTCGCAAGCTAGCAATACCTTCACGGAGTTCTTGGAGTTGCTCGTTTGTAGTCTCTTTTGCTCTTTGAAATTCCTCTTGTAAAAAGGTGGAAACTTTGTCTATAAAGTTAGAAACTTTTTTTTCACGAGCATAAGAATCCTCCCATCCTTGTGGTTGTTCACACACATACCCGCCATAAGGTTGTTGAGGAAAACCATAAGGTTCCATGGAATATTGGTCATAACCAATGAATTGGTTTTGATTATACCCATGGAATTGGTAGTTGTCATATTGTTGAGGTTGTTGAAAACCGTATCCATCCATGTAGTATGCTCCTTCCATGAGAAACAAGCACCTGAAATAAAATTCTCAAACCAAGGTCAAAACCAGAAAATAAGAAAAACTAAAAACAAAACTAAAAAAAAAAAAATAAGAAACCAAAAACAATTGACAACCGCTGCCTCCCCGGCAACGGCGCCAAAATTTGACCGGTTGTCAGCCGACACAAATATAATTACACTTTCTTACTACTCAAAATATATAATGCAGCAAGAGCAAGAAAGGATCGATCCCAGAGAGGTCTAGGTTGTCAAATTGTTTCGGTTCCTATAAATAACAGGGGTTTTGTGATTTTTATATAATAAACTAAATAAAACAAATAAAGAAATAAGCAAACAAATCAAATCAAGGATAAGAAAGTATTGGTCATGGATTTCGTTTTCATTCACAAACATGTTTTCAACACAATAACTAGAATTGATATTTTAATCTCAACTTTTATCAAAGGAACTAGAATACCTTGATCGCAAGAATATCCCGCTAATCTCCTCTTGTCATCAACAAACACATTAAAAGATGCGAATATGAATTCTATCTAAAAGAAGAACCTAACGTGTAAAAGCACTAATCAAGTTTAATTCCCTAGATGCATTAAGTTCTATGAAATCAGGCCAATCAAAGCAATCGAACGTGTAAAAGCACTAATCCGATTTAACAAAGGTTATGGTTCACATAAGATCATAAGAATATGTCACTACAAACTATAATCATATTTATGCTACTTGTAATCAGGAATCTATCACTTTTGCGTATAATAAATCCTAATCTAGCAAGAGAGATGAAAACAAACTCAACCGATTCGCGACTCGACTAAATAGCATTCAACTCATGTAACAATATTAATGGTGAATCATTAACGATAATATGGAGACAAAACTAATTTATTGAACAAAAACTCATGTTGGAAATCCAACTAATCCATAACCAAAAGAAAACTCTAGCTCATATTCATGGAGTTCATAACAAGAAGAAAGAGAAAAGACTTCATGGTTCTAAACCCTAGAAAACCAAGTAGAGGCAAAGATTAAAAGAGATAATTGATAATCAAAGATATAAGATGATAAAAGATAATCCACATTAGGTAAAAGTCCTCTCTTTTATATGTTTCTCTATTTCCATAAAGGATACTCCTTCCAATATTAGGTCTTCTCAAAACCAATCTCCAAGTGGTCCACCAAGCCCATGTGTGAGAAATACCCATGTGAAATTATGTCCAAAAACCGTCGTCGGAAAAATCGGGATTATGGTAGGAATTGGCCTAGGAAGGTCGTCGGGAAAACATCTCAGGTGACCGGCAAAGTCCGCCCGGTCACCGGTCAACTGGGTCAAAGCGGTCAACGATCCAACTCGGCGGGTCAACTCGGTCAAGCACCGAGTCAGGGAGAGTCGGGTGACTCATCTCAGAGTCGACTCCGAGTCGGGGTGAGTCGATTCACCGATCGAGTTAACTTGGCCAGGCCAGGCCATTGCACAGGCCAAACACTGTGGTGCACAATCATTGTGCTCAGCTTCATGCAGCTGCATTCTGTAGCCATTTCTCACTAATTTGAGTCCATCCCTGCATTGCACCAGGATCCAACTTCAGTTCCTGCAGCTCTTGCAAGACCAACTCCATCTCATACTCATTCACTGTACAACAGTTCAACTTTATTGCAATTTCCAGGCCTAGCCACTGTCATACACCAGCTCTTCCAATTCCATCCGTAGCTGCTCATCCTTCCCTGTCATCCGGATAACATCATTCATAAACCCATCAACCTACGACTTGATTCTTGCAGCTATCATTTCATCTCAATTCAAAGATCATAATCCTGTCAGCACCGGCTCAACTCCGCATCTTAATTTCACCTCAAATGCCGCCGGCAACAACCGCACATACATTCGCTCCGGACTAACAAGCTGAATCACTTGCAACTCCATCATTTGCATCTCAATTGCAGCTCAAATTTTCTCCTCCATTTCAAAGCACCATTGTATCATAGTCCCCGTGACCATCGCCTTCCATTGTACCACCATCACCAAGTGCAGTTCCAATCAATGACCTGTAACTCCATTTCACTACCATTCCAGTCCTTAGTACCTGAGTTCATCCAATAGACCCATCCAACCTCAGACCACCACTTGCACTGCAATATTGGCCTGCAGCTCATGGCAAACTTCCCACCTGACCTGCTCATCAAGCTCTTTCACTCACCGCAACTCGAGACAAAGAAAAGCAATCTCATTCAAAGTCACAGCTCTCATTTCATTCAGCTATGGCGGCAACATTAATTGCAGCTATCAACCAAGTGCGACACCATCTCAGGGCATACTCCATTATAATCCCTATCCATATTTGAACCAATCTTCTTACTAGTTCACACTTCAGAACTGCACCAGGTCATTCCGCAATATTGCACCTGCTATACTCATTCCATGCCTGCCTTCAACACTGAACTTCCGGCATAAAACCAAGCTCAAGTCGACCACCAGAACTCAGTTCCTTGCACAACACCTTAAATCCTGCAACACCACAGGCACAACTCCATTCCCAGTAACAGCTTAGTACTCGAGCTGAAACAAACTTTGGCTTCCTCCATTTCCACTCCATAAGCTCGAACCATCCCATACATTGCAACATACCTGCAATCCAACACCACCAGTGCCTCCTGCAGCTTCAACAGCATCAACTTCAACTCCCACTCAGAACCAAATCTAATTCAACCATCTCCTGCTGCCCATCTCAGGTTCAATTCCCATTGTCATCTCAGACCCTTAACCATCTTCAAGTTATTAGTTCAGGGCTGCAATTCTCAGCCAAACTTAAAATCACAAAAACCCATTCTCTCCAGTTGACTGTAAACCTTAAAATCGACTCTCTACTTCAATTCCTTTTCGTCTCATCATAGCAGCTCAAAACCCATAGATTCAACAGCACCACCATCATCTCGCCCAAATCCATTGTAACAACCATGGTAACTTGAGTTCATCTTCCTAACCATCTCGGCCCATACGATTTAACCCGTTTCCTTCTCTAAATCGACAACAGTGGCAACTCCAATTTGAATTCATCAATACCCATTTCTTCTTCGGATCTCATTTTTCTTCCTAATTCGACCTCATCCCCATGAACATCAACAACCATTTACTGTAATTGATTCTTCAACTAGCATCAACAGTACATGAATTCGACCCCATTATCGAACCCTAACTTCAATTCATACTCTCAATATAATCAGCAGGTTCTTCTTCTCAATGAATCAACAACCACAGATCCATCGTCTCAGAGACAACCTCAGTTCAGAAGCTCCAAACCCATCTTCTCCAATCATCGATCTCTTCCACCATTTCGTTTTCAAAGAAGATCGGCTTCTCGATCTCAGAAGCAGCCGTTCTTCACTTCTCTCTGGATTTCAGGTGAATGAGAGAAATATCTCTCATCAACTTCAGGGTTGTAATGACATGGTTGGATAATGACAACCCAAACGCCCAGATAAGGGCCACCCCAATGGATACCCTATAACAGGTGGCTACCCCTTAACATCAGTTGGCTAATACTCCTTTGAGAGATTCGTCTATTAACCTTGACTCGACTCTCAATAGTATCCGCCTGTGAGATGACCTTTTTGCCCTTTTTAACTCGATTTGGATAGTTTCTTCTTCTTTTCCTCCGAGCGACTCCAGAGTACCTAATAACTCAAAAACACGCGTAAAGTACATAATTCACAAGAAAAATAGCAAAGAAAGCGTAACTACTAACTAGTAAGTTAGGTGTTTTAGACACCTATCAGTAGCTGCCTGGAAATGGGGTGCCCCTTAGTAATTAGGTTACCCCTTATCCAAAATGGGAGTCCGAATAGTAGGTGTCCTCCGGATGCAACTTTTCGAGCCAATTTTTCCAAAAGATGTTTATTTCTCAAAAATACCTACAAATACAGAAAACACCATAATAAGTACAAAAATGGGTAATAACAATATAGAAATCGAGATGAAAATAGACACATAAATGTGTCTATCAAATACCCCAAACTTATTATTTGCTAGTCCCGAGCAAATCAAATCTAGAAAATAAAATCCTAACTCACGTCGCAGCATCGTCGATTGCATTTAGCGTATGCAATAAGCCTTTAAACCCCTAGGTGGCCCTAGTGGCCGAGTTATAGTCTCGGGAGGGTTTACCAGAGATATACCCATAAAACCTTTACTCCATACCCTAACTATTTATGCAGAACCTTGGAAAGCACTCAGATAGTATCTGAACATCATAACCGGAGTCAACCAGTCACATGGATAGATAATGAGATGGATATATAGAAAAACATAGATGGTTTTGATGTTTACTAAGTGAATGGTGTTTCTCATATCTATCTGAAGGCCACTGCCAAAACAAACCTATCCTAATGGACTGAGATACTAGTCTGACTAATATCAACACACTGGCATATACAAGGGAACCAGTGGTCGATAATCCTACACAACTGGCATATACAAGGGTTCCATTGGTCGACTTTATTGAATTTAATCCGATTGGTCTGATGGTCTGGTCTTTTTTTTTTTTTTTTTTTGGTATCTCAATCACTCTATTTCACCCTAGCAGTGGTAACAACTTGAATCTTGAGCCCCACCTAATCACTTAGACAAACATATTTTAAAGAAAACAAAATAAAAGTAGAAGTGAAAAGGATTCAACGAGATATGGCGAAACTACCATATTTTTTCTTTAATTGTAACACCTGAGCTCTGTGCTTTTATGAATAGACTCTTTAGATGTTTCCATCTAATCAGATTGGTTCCTCAACTCCTACAACCAAGATGCTTCCATCCACTTAGATTGGTTAGTGCCATCCTTAATAAGCATAAATTTCTAGGCTCTGGAGTTTAATAATGCAACTACAAAGTTTCTCCCATACCCCCAAAATTAAATCTAACATTGTCCTCAATGTTCTAAAGATAAAATTAAAAAGAATGAACAAGGGGAAACTGTTACCCTTTGAAGTAAAAGAGATAAGGAAAGATATTACCGTGTCGCATGAATGTTGGGTTACCTCCCAAGAAGTGCTAAGTTTAAAGTCTTCAGCCAGACTAAGAAAGGATTAGTCACCTTATAAAATCATAAAGTAATAGCCGAAATATCTGTGGATCATCAAAACCAAATAGAGCTATCACAAGTAAAAGGATTCTGCAACATGCCAAATAAAGCACACCCTTGTCTAGTTTCCTGTTTAAGACAACTATATCTAGTTGTGGTTCAGAGTTCTATAATCGGGTCGAGATAAAATATTTTCATGTCTTGGAATTCCTCAAAGCTAAGATCCGGTTCAGGTTGTAAAGTCTGTAAAAACTCAAATAAGAACTTAGAAGCACATAATAATAACCTGAATAATTGTGGATCCTTAAAGTCAATCGGTTTTGAGTCACATAATTGACCACGATGAAACTGGTGGTCAATCATAAGAAAATGTGTCGATACTAATCTCCTAAAGTACTTAGGCACAGTCTCAAAACTTAATAATTGACACATCTGAAACTTATACGTTCCCACAATTGGTTGAAAAATATTTGGTAGGAAAACGAAATCAATCTGGGTATCATAGCCTGGATAAACCACATCAACCAGAGGATGGGTTTCTAACAACTGAAATGCTCTATGAAGATACTCTTGTGAAATGGTAGAGGCATATATTCCAAGTCCACCCCCAAACTTAGAATTTTGGGTGTCTCTAAATAGACTAGTCACAATATTCCTAATTTCTAGACCATCAGGTTCCTGAAAAAGGTCAATTGCTTTATCTAAGTTATAATCAGGTGGTTCATCCTCTAAATGCATCTGATGCATACACAAAGTAGGACTTATGTCCTTATCCTCTAAGGTCCACCCTAAAGCTTCCTTATTGTCTTGAAGCACGGTCACTGGCCCACTCTCCTGATTACTATCCAAATCGGAAGCTATAATAACAGGAAAAGTCTCAGATGGGCCTAAAAATGCATAGTTAGGGTCCAACTTAGGAGGCTCTTCTAAACAAGGGATTAAGGTAGAATCAAAAGCTAATAATTGTTCAAACCTAGCTTTCCATGTATCGATATCGATCTAATATAGGAATATAATCCAACAGAGCATTTACTTGTTCAATGTTGCTATCATCGTCGAAATCCATGCTAAAATTGGCTAGACAACTCTCTAATGGATCTTCCGATATGATGTTTGGTAATGACTCATGAAATAAGGCTCCTATCATGTTCACCTATTCAATGCACGTGTCATCTAGCTCAGAATGCAGCTTATTGACATTAAAAATATTCAACTCAATAGTCATATTACCAGAAGATAGATTCATAATACCATTTCGACAGTTTATGATCGCATTAGATGTAGCTAAAAATGGGCGACCTAAAATCGAGGTATCGGTTCTCTCGGGACGAGGACAAAGTTGGGTATCTAAGACCATGAAATCCAAAGGATAAATAAACTTGTCGACCTCAATAAGAACATCTTTTATCACACCACGAGGAATTTTAATGAGACCTATTAGCTAACTGCAGTGTTATCTTGGTAGGTTTCAATTCACCAAGTCCTAGATGTAAGTACACATGGTACGGTAGTAAGTTAACACTAGCTCCTCAGTCAAGTAAAGCTTTATCTACCCGATGTTTTCCTATCGTGCAAGCAATGGTAGGGGAACATGGGTCTTTATATTTAGGAGTTGTGTTGTTCTGAATGATCGAACTTACATGACTAGCTAAAAAGGCTTTTTTATGGACACTAAGCTTGCGCTTTCGCGTACACATATCCTTAAGGAATTTGGCATAAGCCGGAAGTTGCCTAATTGCTTATAGTAACAGAAGGTTTATGGTAACTTTCTTAAAAACCTCCATTATGTCATTAAAGTTGGATTCACTCTTTGTTGGTACTAATAGCTGTGGAAATACGGCTCTAGGCATAAAATAGGGCCTCTCAGAAACCGAATTGGCATCAACAGAGATTTTATCAGTCCCCTCAGCTATGGATGGTCTTGAGGGGTGAACTACAATATGCTCACTATCGGGCATGGTTACCTGATTGTCTACTACTCTGCCACTCCTAAGGGTTCTAACTGAATTCAACTGATGTGATGGTTTTTCACCTACTTCATGAACTCCTCTAGGGTTTGTTTGTGTTTGACTAGGGAACCTTCCGTTATCTCTTTCACTTAAAGTCTTAGCTATTTGACCTATTTGAAGTTCTAACTTAGCAAGAGTCTGAGCATTAGTTTGAAAGTTCTCGCTTGGTTTCTGTTCAAAACTAACTTGGCTTTTATTAACATTTCCTGGCTCTGTGCTAACACATCCTGGCTCTTTCTTAATATACTAAGAGATTCCTCTAGGCTAGTCATTTTATTCTCTGAAGGGTTCTGAAACTGAGCTTGACCTAAAGAGTTCTTATTATAACCAAAACTGGGGGAACATTCGAATTACTAAGATGACCTTGACTCGGCCCTTAGACCATTTAAAGGTTCGAATGGTTTTTCTAACCAGGATTATAGGTTTTCGAATATGGGTCAAATTTCGACGATTTGTCGAATCTAGTGTTATTATACAAAGCATTGGCTTGCTCTTCATTATTCGGCCTTCCCAAAAGGCTCCATTCTACCACTAGCGTGACCCAATTCTAAAGCTTCTAACCTTTTAGCTATTTGCCGCAACCCGGCATCCGATACAAAGCCTCCTTCTAGCCTATTAACGTTTCCTCTTCCTAGAAGAATTGTTTTCTTGGGTTCCCTACTATTTTCCCATTGCTGGGTCTTTTCGGCGATTTCATGCAAATATGTCATCGCCTCATCAACTGTTTGGTTTTCAAACCCACCTGTGCACAGAGATTCTACCGTGGTTGTAGTGGAATAATATAAACCCTCATAAAGGATCTGAACTAACCTAACCTTTTCTAGACCATGATGAGGACATTGGGCTAATAAATCATTAAACCTTTCCAAATACCTATACAAAGATTCTCCCTCATGTTGAGAAAACGTGCAGATTCGCATCCTAATAGACGATGTTTTGTGCCTAGGGAAAAACTTGTTCAAAAAGGTAGGTGTAAGTTGTTCATATGTTTCAATTGAACCAGAAACCAAACTAGATAGCCACGATTTGGCTTTATCTTTCAAGGAAAAGGGAATAACCCGAGTTTCAAAGCATCATCATCAAGGTTTCTAATCTTTAAGGTACTACAAATTTCCTCAAAGTCCCTAACATGGAAATAGGGTTTTCATTTTCTTTCCTAAGAAGATTGGGAGCAACTGTAAGGTCCCAGGTTTAAGTTCAATTCTGTTTATGGATACACGAGGGACGAGTAGTCCTAGTCGGGTTCAACAAAGCTTTCAAAGTTTCCATTTACGGCACTATCGAATATTATGGATTGTCTCCTTAAGCGGACGTTCAAAGCGGACTCTTCAAAAATCGGACTTTCTAAATTGAGGTAATCTAGACGCTTAGCACTACTAGGTTTCTCTTTAACAAATCTACCTAGGGCGTCTCTTTTACGTTGTGCATGCAAAAGAATAAGGAAGGGGATTCTATGCAATCACAAATCAAGGCCGACTCAACCAAGGCAAACCTAGAGATTTCTAGCAAACAAAAAGCATGATGGCTCCACTTAGATTGTTTCTAGACCAGCTTCTAATCCTTCGAAAGGTAATTTGTTACAATTTAAGCAAACCCTCTGGAATCAATCCGAGTCAAAGTAAGTTGAATAGAGGCGAGGAAGCTCGGTGGAGCTTTGATACCCAAGGCCTCACCGAATTACAAGGCGGCGCGGTCACGCATTCAACTCACGTAAAACCTTCATGAACTTCAAGTGTGCTTAAAAGAGTAACCAATATTTTTCGAATGACTTTCCTATTAAGCTTGTTACCCTATCAGTCTTGTTCTAGTCAAAATTTTAAGGCTTAGGTTCGCGTAGGTTACGTGTTCCTAAGGCGGGCAAGAAGAGAACGGTGATAAAATCCGAACCCTTATCTTGTATGGCCAGGCCTTGCCCTTTACTAGAAAATTAAAGCAGTAGTATTCAAGTCCTCAAAGATATATGCAAACGAAGGAGTCCAAGAACTCACCGGGATGTGGATTCGCGAGTGTCGGGAATCATACCTCCGTTCAGGACAGGGGATGAATCGGTTGTAGTCGACTCGGCCACCGACTCCTATGTCAGTGTACGAACCCAAGGTGCAGAGACAATATTGTAATTGTCCTCCTTCCCTGCAAACAGTTTATATTTAAGACCACCCTTCTTTAAGGTTTAAAAATAATGTCCAGAATGTCCAAATGTCCAAAAAGTCCAAAAATAAAAAGAAAAATTACAAAAATAATTATAAACCCTAATACAGTTTTCGAAAAACCCGAAAAAAAATAAAAATAAAATTCTTTCTCTTTTCCACGTTTCTTTTCGCTTTGTTTTTGACTTCAAGTCTTTAATTATTCACCAAATCTTTGGCTCAGCTTTCTTTTCGATCCGAGATCCAAAACCTGTAACCACAAGACAAATACCCAAGAAAATGTAAAATAGAACAAAAGAATAAAAACCTAAAAAATAAATAAATAAATCTAAAACCTAACCTAAACACAAGTCCGCGTCGGCGGTGCCAAAAATTGATGTGGTTTTGAAAGTTGTTGTAGAAAGTGGTAAGAAAGATGTCGTTCCTCTCAGACTTGTGAAGAATTTTTTTTTAGACTCAAATAAAACTAGAAGACTCAAAGAAGATTGTATCAAGATTTTAGAAAGCACTGAGACTCAGGATTCCACTATTTTCCAACTTCTATGTGATTTTAATCTAATCTATATTCATGCAACTCTTTACGTTTAAAGTGATTCTAATATTTTTGCCTAGACAAGTAGATTCTCAAAACAATAGTTGTAAATCGAAAGAATGGACCATCAAAAGACTTAACCTAAGCATGACCCATCAATTGAGACCACAACCACTTAATCAGAATCATATATTCGATTTCAGTTCAATGCAACTAATCATAAAAGAAATTGCAAAAATCATTAAAAATAGATATTACCACATATTGATTGGAAAATTAGCTTCCTCCATCGCCTCGGCTAAGGGGTTTAGCTCCTCATATTATTCACGTGCTCAAAATAGGTGTTCATAGCTAAAAGGTGTGAAAAACAAGAGAAAACTAATAAAGCAGCGAGTTTGCAACGCTGTGGTGGCGTTACAAAACAAACTGTTACAGATGAAATAAGACTGCCCCTTAAACGATACTTCTTTTGTGCTGTTTGATTACAACTGCCTCTGCGACTGTTCTGGTTCGTCCAATGTTCTTCGTGTTCTTGATGTTACAGCAGCAGAAAAAAAATGTTCAACTCGTGATTTCAGCTTCCTGTTCTCTTCTAAACCTCCCAAAAGTGTCTACTCCCTCTTTTTAGGTCGAATCTCCCTCTTTATACATGTAACAGGATCAAAATATAAGAAAGTATTACTCTTTCTTTTCCTAAAAGTCTCGGCCCCCTTTTTTATTTTCTTCCCTTCTTAATCTCTTCATGCGGCTTCTGGTTTGTTAAAAACTCTTCCCTAAGGTATATTACGGTATCACAGAGGATATGTTCTCCCATAACTCCACGTACTTCCCGAATATAGCCAACTATTCCCAGAAATATCTTTTCTTTCTTTTCTTTTGATGATAAACCCCTTTCTTCATGTCTCTGCGTTCATCTAATTGATTCCAAAGATACAATACAATCTAACTGAGGTAACATTCTTCTCCACACCTTCACGAAACTTCCAAAACTAAGAAAAACCCGTGAGGTTCCTCTGTTTCGGTGAAATAATTATGGGAATTTCTTTATTTTCGGTCATAACCCAATTACCAACCATGTTTCAACGCCACAGGCCCATAACAACTTTAATCTGTGAATAAATCCGCTAAAAACTCGCCCAAACCAAATCCAGGGAACTTCGCAGACGAGCAGCCATTTTTTTCCCGCCAATTTTCTAATTTGAACGATGAAGATGACCTCCCTCTATCGTATACGGGTCTGTGATTAGTAGCTGCCTATAAATGGGGTGCCCCTTAGTAATTAGGTTACCCCTTATCCAAAATGGAAGTCCGAATAGTAGGTGTCCTCCGGGTGCAACTTTTCGAGCCGATTTTTCCAAAAATGTTTATTTCTCAAAAATACCTACAAATACACAAAACAACATTATAAGTACAAAAATGGGTACTAACAATATAGAAATCGAGATGAAAATAGACACATAAATGTGTCTATCAATATTTTGTTACCAAATTATTATGAAGAAATCCGACAAGATGTTACCTGAACAAAATTTTGCTTCGAAGGATGTGCATAGTTCCAAACCAAACACGGATGATGAATTCTTTGCCAAACCCATCGCCCGCTCAAGAATCACAGGTTTTTGTGCCAATTTTGTTAATCGGTGGTGAAGATGAAAACAAAACACGTTTAGTTCGCCCAGAGAACATCATACGGTTCTGTCTTCATAAAGGGGTATATTCTTCTTCCCACATTGGTTTCAGGATGTGTCAAAGCCCATTGCGTTCTTTTGATAGATGGGTTGAGTTCATGGTGAGTATGGAGCACATAAATACCAACTTGACTCGAGCGCAGATTATTGATCTTTGTCGAGCTTGAGAAATCTCCAAATTAGGAAGGATATCGGGCTTGTTTGCTTTCATCTCCAGATGGTGTTGGACACCCATACGATCGCATTTGCGCATGGATGGGGTGAAATAACTTTCTCCTTGGAGAGTGTGGCTCTCTTGTCAATCTTCCTATAACCGTGAATCTTAATATCAGTTTGTCTCAAGGGTGAGGAGAAGATGCGGGGTGACCTTGCCGCTAAGTTGGGAGATTTCGCTCGAAAAGACTCCACTACGAAGTCGAAGGATTCTCGGTCCGAAAGAGGATGAAAGGTGCTTTTACAACCGGTGGATATCTCAATGGTTTCCGGGACGAGCCGGAACCTAAGCAGTAAAAGCGATGATCTTCATGTTGCGGCATTTTGGCTCTCAGGTTGTCTAGAAACATTTTTGATGACGGTTCTGGCAAGAAGGAAATAAGACCCGAGTTGCTAGTGATCGCTGTGAAGTTGGCAAAAGGTGAAGTTCTTCCCATTGGCAAGCTATTCCTTGGTTCCATGTATGTGCATCTGGATCACCTAGTTGCGAACATGCGAGTTTCGAATGGTTTCATGAAAGTGGATTCATATGTGTACATTGCTTTCGCAAGCCTTGGTTATGGGAGCACTTTGAGAAGTACGCTCCGAAAACCGTTACCTTCGATTCTCGCGAGTCAGGGCGCTTCGAATTCTTCGATGGGTGAACAGGCGCCCAAGAGTTGGCATGAGCTTGGTTAGTATTCTTGATAGTCGCATGAAATCGGGTTTTCGCCGTGGGAGCTCTGGTCCATAGGCCTGACTCAATTGACACCTTTGCTTCGTCTCCGATCATGTCTTTGTCTTCTGACGGCAACTTGAGTGTTGGTGAAAACTTGTTTATTCAAAGCTGCATGTCCGGTTATATGTCGTCTTTCTTCATTGGGTCATTCCGAATAGCTGCTTACAATTATGACCGTGCTGCTCGTCACATGGGTTTCGATCAAGGGGTGCCTCTTGCTTACCAGCTGGTGGTTCCTAAGGATTCATTGTGTGCCGCCCTCAATGCTAGTGCCCTTGAGCCGGGTATCCTCCTTCCCTTCTTTCAAATGGGAAGAGTAATTTCGACGACTTTTGGCTATAATGAGTTCTGGTACGACAAGTTCATTATGATCCGAGATTTTGTAAATAACTTGGTGGAGAATGTTCGTTGTAAACCTTCCCCAACATTTTTGAAGAAGTATCCAATGTTGAGAGACCTCAAGCGAGGGTTTCCTAAGCAACCCTGGAAAGTCCCAAGGCAAAGGAACAGAGAACGAAGAATCGTCTTTGGCGGGTTAAAGGCGGTTTCAAAAGATCCTCCCTGCCTCTCGTGTCTTTCGGTTCTTGCAATAACTGTATGTGTCGCCTCCTTGTTGGTTTGTCTCAAAACACGTGAATTTCTCTTTGAAAATATTTGTCTTGTTTCTTAGGGGCTTCGTAGTGTTAAAGCTTTCGTGCCCTTACACGTTGCCAGAAACGGCAATCTCTTGAAGAATTCGGTGCAGACTGAGCCTTCTCATAACGGTGATGAGCCGGAGAAAGAAGAAAGTTCGACAAGTGAGAGTGATTCTTCTGACAGCACTAGTTCTTTTTCGGGAAGTGGTTCGGTGAGTTTCGAGCTTCTTTTTCTTTCTTCTCCCGTTTTTTTTTTTTAAAATGTCTAACTCAAATTTGCAGGAATAATCCGATTCGGAAAACGATTAAGGGCGGAGCCACACGAAAAACTTGCCTTTGGTGACCTCCCGCCGGTGACTTGGAGATGAGAGTTAGCTAATCACTGGGCACAGATGTGGTTCAAATAAAGTGGATGATTCCCCGATGGTTGCTATCGTAGACATGGAAAAATACCCTTTGCGAGTCGTGAGGCAAGTTGTGTGCACCATTTTCGATCCCCGTACTTGGTTCCTTATCCAGGTCATGTCTTTGGTTGGTGGTTTTCAAGTCTTTGTCTAAGTATGAGGCGTTGTACACCGTAATCTGGGAGAAGTATGGACATATGGCCACAACCAAGAAGATCACTAGTCGATTTGAGGTTAAGTGTGTGGAAGAGGCTTTATCTTCCATCGAGGACATGCGTGAGGTGACCGGCCACACCGTTTCAAGACGTTATTTCCGAATGGGAACAACATCGCGACGTGTGTGTAGAAAAGGAGTTCAACGCTCGTGGTTTGTGAAGGCCTTGCTTTGAGATCCGGAGTCGAAGGATGCAGTTAAATCGAAAGCCTTCTGCAGAGGAGATTGTCGGACAGGAGGTAGAACTCAAAATCTTTCCAAGATGTTGACTATGAAGAGAGCGGCTCTTGAAGATGCAAAGTTGACTTTCTCCAATAAAAACAGACCTCAGTTGGATGATTTTCCTTGAATGTTTCTCTGTTGAACTTTCACTTAGGTTCTTCTTCTTCTTTTTTTTTTTTTTTTGAAAAACATACTAGATGTCTAGTTCAGAAGTTCATAGGTTTTGATAGACAACCCAGAGCTTTTGAGGGTATTAGATTATTTCGGGATGAATGGTTTTGATAATATAACTCCGATTATGTTTTGTGAAAGGAATATTGCTTTTATGAAAGTGTGTGCTAGCAATCGGCACAAGACGCAATAGTATGACGGTTTTACTAAGAACCTAAAAACAGATCGTATATCTTTCCCAGTGTAAATTTACTCACTTCATAGGGTTTTTTTTTTCCCGCGAATACGCCCCTCTCCATGTAAAAGGAGGCTTTCTTTGGTAGCATTGCCATCAAGTCCCCAATCGTCGGTAGCATCTTCAGCCGAGTCCCAGTTTTCTTGTGTAGTCTTTACGTTGTGCTAAGGGTTGTCTCGGTAGTTGAGTCGGATTGAGTCGCCTTCCTATACCTTCTTGACATCTGGGTCGAAGAACGAGATCGACAGTCTGACATTATAGCCGATAGATCAATCCTCCCGCTGTGGTCGCCAATTGTTTATGGGTAAAAATCGTTTCCACCGATTTTGGTAAATTCGGTAGGTGAGTGAGAAACTGGTTCAAAACCTAAACAAATGTGCTGCACGTGATCACTTTATAGATTCGAGAGATCAATCTCGAGCAAGTCCGGCCTAAACCAAGAAATGGCCGTTCGGACTTCTTGATCACAAAGTGGAGGAGAAGGGTTGATTTGGGGAGGGATTCAAAGAAAGGTGTTGAGACCAGGAATAACTGGGGAGAGTAGTGTCTTGACTTGTATCGTAAAGTGAAAGCTTCGGAAACTTGCAAGAGATGAAAGTTTTTGGAGAGCTTGCAAAGTTGCCTTTTCGAGAGTGTTGTGTTTTTCTCCTGACCGAGACTTGTTGTCTGGTGGAAATAGGTAAGACCTATTTATACAAGTCGAGATTGAAACGTACCTT
Source organism: Papaver armeniacum (assembly GCA_023531295.1). Classification (NCBI taxonomy): domain Eukaryota; kingdom Viridiplantae; phylum Streptophyta; class Magnoliopsida; order Ranunculales; family Papaveraceae; genus Papaver; species Papaver armeniacum. The sequence goes on from JAJJWW010001413.1 coordinate 323,595, forward strand.
GGCCTCATGAAGGAAGAGAGTAAAGAGTGAAATAATGGGAGGAGGTGGTAACCGCATGGTGTTTATGTGTGAAAACGTTTTCACCATTATTTCCTCATTTATTTGACCGCTTTATTCATATTCACGCTTTCTTAATGTGAGCGTAGTGTACGCCGCATCATGTTGTGACCATAAACCAAAACCCAAGAAAGCATCCCCAGCTTGTGTTGATGTCTCGAGTGTTGGTTGCACCTTGAGTGCAAGTGGCGCTGCTAGTGGCGCGTGTGGCATGTACCAAAGGCATGTGCGGAATGCCTTTGTTGCGGGTTGCACCTTGAGTGCAAGTGGCAATGCCAGAGCTTCTATTGGCGTGTGTGGCATGTGTCAATGGCATGTGCGGAATGCCCTTGTGGTAGGTTGTAAGTTGAGTGTTAGTGGCAATGCCAGAGCTGCTAGTGACGTGTGTGGCATGTGCCAATGGTATGATCGGCCATTAGGGCCACGGCCTGGTAGGAAAAGCTACCAGCGATGCGTGTTGGCATGTGCCAATGGCATGTGTGGACAATTTGGGTCACGGCCTGGTAGGAAAACCTACCAGCGATGCGTGTTGGCATATGCCAATGGCATGATCGGCAATTAGGGACATGGCCTGGTAAGAAAAGCTACCAGCGATGCGTGTTGGCATGTGCCAATGGCATGCGTGGCCAATTTGGGTCACGGCCTGGTAGGAAAAGCTACCAGCGATGCGTGTTGGCATGTGCCAATGGCATGCGTGGCCAATTTGGGTCACGGCCTGGTAGGAAAAGCTACAAGCGAGCGTGTTGGCATGTGCCAATAGCATGCGTGGCCAATTCGGGTCACGGCCTGGTAGGAAAAGCTACCAGCGAGCGTGTTGGCATGTGCCAATGGCATGCGTGGCCAATTTGGGTCACGGCACAGTTGGAAAAGCTACCAGCCGATGTGTGTTGGCATGTGCCAATGGCATGCGTGGCCAATTTGGGTCACACTGGTAAGAAAAGCTACCAAATGAGCGTGTTGGCATGTGCCAATGGCATGCGTGGCCAATTTGGGTCACTGGATCGGTAGAAAAAGCTACCAAATGAGCATTTTGTCATGTGCCAATGGCATGCGTGGCCAATTTGGGTCACTACTGCAGTAGGAAAAGCTACCAATGAGCATGTTGGCATGTGCCAATGGCATGCGTGGCCAATTTGGGTCACTACCGGTAGGAAAAGCTACCCGAAGCGTGTTGGCATGTGCCAATGGCATGCGTGGCCAATTTGGGTCACAGCCTGGTAGGAAAAGCTACCAGCGAGCGTGTTGGCATGTGACAATGGCATGCGTGGCCAATTTGGCCTAGTTTGCAAGCCTAGGCGCGGGCGCCATTTTGGCATGGCGTGGCTAGGGTCAAGGTAAGGGTGCTTGGCTTGGCGTGGCGTGACCAGCGTAGCTAGGGCCAAGGAAGAGTGCGTTTGGCGTGGCGCAGCTAGCTCGGGCTTAGTGTGGCTGGCATGATTTGCCATTGGCACGGAGGTACGGCTAGCATGGTTGGCATGCTTTGGCGCGTTTGGTGTGGCTGGCATGATTTGCCATTGGCACAGAGGTGCGGCTAAGGCCAAGGCAACGGTGTTTGGCTTGTCCTGGTGTGACTAGCGTATCTAGAGCCAAGGCAGAGTGCGTTTGGCATGGCGCGACTAGCTCGGGCTAAGTGTGGCTGGCATGATTTGCCATTGGCATGTGGGTGCGGCTAGGGCCAAGGCAAGGGTGTTTGGCTTGGCGTGGTGTGACTAGCATAGCTAGGGCCAAGGAAGAGTGCGTTTGGCATGGCGCTGCTAGCTCGGGCTAAGTGTGGATGGTATGATTTGCCATTGGCAAGGAGGTGCGGCTAGCATGGTTGGCATGCTTTGGCGCGTTTGGTGTGGCTGGCATGATTTGCCATTGGCACAGAGGTGCGGCTAGGGCCAAGGCAAGGGTGTTTGGCTTGACGTGGTGTGACTAGCGTAGCTAGGGCCAAGGCAGAGTGTGTTTGGCATGGCGCGGCTAGCTTGGGCTAAGTGTGGCTGGCATGATTTGTCATTGGCACAGAGGTGCGACTAGCATGGTTGCCATGCTTTGGCGCGTTTGGTGTGTTGAGCATAGCTAGGGCCAAGGCAGAGTGTGTTTGGCATGGCGCGGCTAGCTTGGGCTAATTGTGGCTGGCATGATTTGCCATTGGCACAGAGGTGCGACTAGAATGGTTGGCATGCTTTGGCGCGTTTGGTGTGTTTAGCATAGCTAGGGCCAAGGCAGAGTGCGTTTGGCATGGCGCGGCTAGCTTTGTCTAGGTGTGGTGGCATGATTTTCCATTGCACAGTAGGGAATTAGGGTTTTGTTCGTTGTAACCTAATTTGAAAAATACCCCTATTAATTACTGACTACATGCATTGAATGTTCTAATAAATGTGTTTCCGGTGACATTAGGTTATTCGTGGTTTTACGATTTTACCCTTTTGTTTATAAACCACCATCAACAGTAACATATATAAATAGGTAATTAATTAGGCCTTGTAGAATTTGTACATTGTGTAGAAAACGATTAAGAGATCGGTGAGAGATTTCTTGTATAGCTTTTAGGGCTAAAGCTAGGGTTTCGTTGTGATAACATATTGGTGAGGAACAAGAGACAAGGTTATCGTCTCGTGTAATTGTTACGGTGTAACCAAGGGTTTCTTTGGGATTCACACGACGTTGTAATCGCTTTTTTCTTCATAATGTATTTGAGTTGGTGCGGCTCAAAGTGGACGTAGACAATATATACAAGTTGTATGTATTGGTCGAACCACTATAAATCTTGTGTCTTGTGAGTTGATTTATCTTTCTCGTATTTTCATAGTTGCTTGTGCTTGGTTTACTTATTATCCATCGTAATATCTCAAGATCCGTTATTACGCGGTTGTCAGTGATTCCCTAAGAAAATCCTGACAATGCCTAGCTAGCTAACAGGTTTCCACGAGCGGCGCCGCCCCATCACAGTTGAACTAGTTGATAATAATTTGTGCATAATTAATTTATTATTCAATCGTGGAAGCACAACGAAAAATACATGTTTGGAATTGTTGAAATTACCAAGTCAAATTATTCTCTATATTTCACGGTTCTTTTCTTTCTTCAAGTTATGTCTTTTTGCGTATATCGTTTTGATTCTCTCTTTTTTTTTTTTTTTCCGTAACTTCTCAAAGTTCTTTATGTGTCTCATCATTTTTCTCATCATCTGAGCATTCTGTTTGTTTTATTTTTGTTTTACTTCTGATTTCGTGCATACGCTAAGTTTAATTCTAAGTTGCGGAATACAATACCCTACTGTTTCATCATTCCTAAGTTAGCAATACATATTACGA
>JAJJWW010001414.1:0-52510 GCA_023531295.1 Papaver armeniacum
TATATTTGACATCGAAGGAGAGTTATCTTAAATCATATTTAAGTTTTGATTATAAACAAATTTATCTATTAAGTCAGTGTTACGGGTAACCCACGGGAAACCCGCCCCATATGGGTATTCCCCATACCCGCCTAGCCCCAATTTATGTGGGTAACGGGATAGGTACGAGTATTTTTTTTTACGAACGAGCGATGTTGGGATAGGCATACCTGCCCATCCACATTGTAGAAAATTTTGACTTCAGTCATCACTGTTTGACTATCGTGTATTTGACTCCATAAATCAGAAATTTTTGGGCACCAATAATCACAGTAAGAAATTCAATTTAGGGTTCTTCCTCTTTCTTCTTCTTCTTCTTGTTCCTGTGGCAGAACCTGAAAATGATTCGATCCTTGTGGTGTAAATTGGGAGCAAATCTCAAATCGACGACACCCATCAATGGACAATCATCACTAGCAGTAGCAGCAAATCGGTATATTCTCTCCACATTTCAAAATCCAATTGCTGTCGATAAATCTAGGGTTAGTTCCATGTTCTCTTTGTACACCACTAGAAATAATCTTAGTTCATCTTCTTCTGCTTCTGATTCATCATTTGTAGTTTCTTATCTGATTAATTCATGTGGATTGTCTGAAAACCAAGCTATTACTGTCTCTAAAAAAGTCGATTTCAAATCCACATCAAAACCCAATTCAGTTGTAGAATTATTTGAAAACTACGGATTCACCAAACCCTATATCTCAAAAATCATCGCTAAGCGTCCATTGTTTGTGTTCTCCAATCCTCTTAAAACCCTAAAACCCAAATTGGATTTTCTCAATTCCAAAGGGCTACATGGAATTGATCTTGCAGACTTCATCTCAAGGAACCCAGCACTTCCAGCAATGAGCTTAAAAGACAGTATAATCCCTTCATTTGACATCCTTAAGAGCATTGTTCATACTGATACAAACACCATCAGAATCCTAGGACGATATTCTTCTTGGGTTCTTGGAATTGACAAACTTAAGACATTAATGGTACATATAGAGTCTCTGAGAAATGAAGGTGTCCCTCAATCTAATATTTTCAAGTGGCTAATCAGGAAACCTAGTGTGTTTATGGGAAATGCTGATAGATTTAAAAAGAGTGTCAAAAAGGTTAAAGGACTGGGTTTCGATCCTTCGCGTATAACATTTGTTGTAGCTTTAGAGGTATTGATATCAATAAGTGAAGTTACTTGGGTAAGGAAAGTGGATTTTTGCAAGAGATGGGGTTGGTCTGAGGATCAAATTCAAACAGCATTTAGGAGAAGTCCTTTGCATATGAATGTTTCTGAAAAGAAGATGACGGCAGTTAAGGATTTCCTTGTGAATGAAATGGGCTATGATTCATTTAGTATTGCAGAATACCCAGGAATTTTCGGTTATAGCTTGAAGGAGAGGATTATCCCTAGGTGCTCTGTTATCAGAATTTTAGTATCGAAGGGTCTGATTGAGAAAAAACTTTCTCTGTGGTCACTTTCATCAATGATGGATAAGTCCTTTTCGGACAAGTTTGTGAAACCATATGAGCAAGAAGCTCCTGAACTTATGCAAATATATATTCGAAGAGTAGTTGATTTACCAAGAGCTACTTCTGAAATGAAGGATTTGAAGATATGAATACGTGTTGCTGGTATGTAGTCTATCCGCTTTCTGTTTACCTTCTGCCTCTCTTTAACGTTTTAGCTCTATGCTTGATTATGCTTGTTTAGTTGTTTTGTTACTTTGGAAATGAAAACGTGTCACATGTATCAACAACATGAAGAATGCATGCCATGGAGTAGTTGTTGTTTGATTATGTGGGCAACTGGGCCTGTTATAAATGGGAAGAAATTTTTGCACACCTGTTAAATCTTACCTGATTAGTTTGAAATTCAGGTCTAGAAGCAATCTTTTGGTTGAGCATGAGCAATCTTAGCCTTCAGTAGCCGTTACATAGTGCATTTCTTCTCTTTTCCTTTTAGGATGATGCATACCGAATGAAACAGGACTCTAACGGCTACTAAAGGAATAGCAATGAACTACTTCTGAAATTAAAGATTTGAAGAGATGAATACGGTTTACTGGTATGTTGTTTGTTTTCCTCCTTTTCTGTTTAGTTGATGTCTCTACTTTAGTGTTTTAGTAATTATCTAGAAATACTTTATGCTTGTTTTATTCTTTCCGAGATGAAAATTGTTTATCTTTCATGTACATGAAGAATGTATGTCAATAGTAATTATCTAGAAATACTTTATGAGGTGTTTGAGTTTCCTATGGGATACTAAAGGAAATCGATTTTTGAGATATTTGTTTTACAACATTCAGCACCATTACTGTCTGTATACTAAGAACCAAGATAACCTGAATAATCAAGTTAGTTCCTTGTACAGACACTAGTGACTTTCCTGTCTGGAAGCTCTTATGCTTTTGTAATTTTTTGGTAATTTAAGAAAGCACTTATTTTTACTTTTCTGAGATGGCGAGGAAAACTATCTATTTTGTTGTTAAACCGGAAGTGTGGAAGAGTATGTATAATACCTGTTGACCCTTGATGGGAGTGCCGGTGTGCTATGCCGTAGTGGTCTAGTGTTCTTGTTTTTTTGCTAGGTTTGTTACTCAATTATGAACTTCCTGGTATTGACATATATTGTAAAAGGAATGCTCTAATGCCTCTGTAATTCTTTAATATGTCTGAAAAATCAAATTGTCTGCACTGAATGTTGCAGGTGAGTTTTATTGATTTAGAACTGCTAAAGCGTAATGAAACAAGCAGTCTGAGCATGAAAGGTATATGCTTCCTCATTGCAGAACAGTGGGATTCAAAAGCTGGGTGTTGAGGTTCTTTCTATCCTTAGGTCAGTGTTCTTAATCCGTATGTATACGAACCAACCAATGAGAGCAAAGTATACAGAGCATACAGATTGTGTGTTTTCTTTCTTCTAGAAAAGGAAACCTATCTCACTTTAGGATACTTCTAAACCGCCTTGACCACTAATATAAATACCCACAAGAACCACCACCTCTATCATCCACAAACCCTAAATTTCCTCTTTGTTTCGTTATTTCCTTCTCTCCCTTTAGATTTCCACTTCGTTTCATTATCAATGGCTCGTACTAAGCAGACCGCTCGTAAGTCTACTGGAGGTAAAGCACCCAGGAAGCAACTGGCCACTGTGGTTGCGAGGAAGGCCTCAAGGTTGCGAGGAAATCAGCACCAACAACTTGTGGAGTTAAGAAGCCACATCGCTATCGTCCGGGAACTGTTGCTCTTCGTGAAATCAGGAAATACCAGAAGAGTACTGAACTTCTGATCAGGAAGTTGCCTTTCCAAAGATTAGTTCGTGAAATCGCTCAGGATTTCAAAACAGATCTTCGGTTCCAGAGTCATGCTGTTCTTGCACTTCAAGAGGCTGCTGAAGCTTATTTAGTTGGATTGTTTGAGGATACCAACTTGTGTGCAATTCATGCCAAGAGAGTTACCATCATGCCTAAAGATATTCAATTAGCAAGGCGCATTCGTGGTGAAAGGGCTTAAATTCTTTCAAATTCTTCTGTTTTTCTTTTTAGGTTTAATTTTTTTTTAGGGTAATGGAGAATATGTTTTTACCTTTTCAAGACAAAATTTCGTTTGTGTAAGAATTTTCATTATAATCTATCTATGGAATCTATTCGTTTTTGATAATAACTCTCGAGGCAACTTCTGTTGTATCACCTTTTTGTCTGGGCTTCAGAATGGGCCCTTACTGTAGTTAATTCGCCTTGGAAAAAAATGTTTCTTGTATACACTAATTTTAGTTGTATCCAGCAGACAGCAGTGGTAACTTGGTGTGAACCCCCTATGCGTAAATATTTTTTCACGGATTTAATATCAAATTCTCTTAATTTAAGGAGGTGAAAAGCAATATCTCCAACCAGAAAATCAGTTATTTTAGTTTTGGAATTTTGTTAACCATTTCATCAAAATCCGAATTTTAGTACATACATGCTATAATATCCGTAGAAAATTGTGACTAGCTAAGATGTTTATATCCTTTTAAGAGCATCTCAATTGGAAGAACGCGGAAGATTTAGGATTTTGGCGATCGGAAACAACAATGCTTTTGCTTTTCAAGAGTAATAAACCTTTTTAAAAGTCAAAAGCAGTTTGCTTGCTTCAGAATTTTTTCTTTCTCTTTGTTTTTAGAAGAACCCTAATTTGGGGCATACAAAAAATTTGGGGGCATATCGAGATATGATGGCACCCAATGCAAAATTATAAGGTCTGCCATAATGATGCTTAAGTTACTATAATACCCTGTCTAGTTTAAATTACATTACTACCCTTCCACTTAATTAAAATCTAATCCTAAAACTATCCCACTAATTAACCATTACCCACTAAGTAACTCACTCATTAATCCTAAACCACTTCATCTCATCTTCTTCTCCAAAATTTCGAAAATTTACGAAACTTTGTTCGCTTAAGTTCTCGATTAAACACATACATGGCACCTCGTGTTAAGCAATGCCACTAGAAATACGGTGTCGAATCCTGGTGTTGCATCCGTAGCATCTCAATCTAGGGTTTTGGAAAAGATGGAGATGAAGTGGATAGTGGATCGATTGGTGTTGGAGAGGGAGAAATAGATGCCGATTCTTTAAAATTGCACATATAAAGGTATTTCCCACAAACCCATTGTTTATTTTTGCGTATTGCGTTGATTTATGACATGTAATCGATGATTTGTCTCGGTTGTTGTTAGTTTCAAGGTAGTGTTCGCTGCAATGTCGCATCCGAACTTATTTTTATATACTGAGACCAAGAACAGCTTCGGCTTAACATTTGTTATATTGTGAATATCGTATGAGCTCGAACCAATGAGTTCGACACGGAAAATTTTGTATGATAACCAACCAAACCTGTTGGGTACATTGTTCGGCTCATTGTGATAAATATCGAATGTCTCAGAACCTCTCCGACTCATGGCTAAAACTGTTAGGCACCTTGTTCGGCTCATATTAATAAATATCGTATGTGTACGAACTTTACACCGTGTATGGCCAATAGCTTCCTCTAAACTTGTCCAGATTATAGGTGAGTTATCGAATTGTGTAGTAGAATCATATTTATTTAATTTGGAAAACTATTTAAGGTTTGTCATTTGTTTTAGCACCCATCCAGGAAAATTATAGAACCAAAGTTACGGCATGAAAGGAGTTATAGAGAAATTTGAAGAAAAGAATTTCTTGCAAAAATAAGATGACGGTGGAGGAGCAAAAGGATTGGTACAACCAGTGGGATGCGATCATAAACAAAGGGAAAGGACCCAATAAACCAGAAAAAGGCCGACGAGCAAGAGTCCACGACAAGAAGGTGAAGGGTCAAGTCAAGCTCGCTAGGGCGAGCCAACCGGTGAAGAGGACGAGAATGTATGTCTTAAAGGGAAAAGAGGTCATGGTCGATGAACTATAAGTTTGGATGTGTCGTGAAGTACACTTAGTTTGTTATATTTTATTATGAGTCGTTAAGCACACTTTCTTTGTTATGTTTTGTTAAATACACTTGTTTGGTTTAGTACCTTGAATCACATGTTTTAATGTAATTTTGAATGGTTTTATATGTTTGGTTTGAATGTTATGTGGTCTTTGAAACAACTTAAAAGAACATGGTTCGGCTCAAATTACAATTTTCGTAGTTGCCGAACTCCGTGGCCTTCAACAAATTTTGGATTACGCATTTGGTTCGGCTCATTATACTGCAGACACGAATAAGCCGAACCTTTAAATCAACAGGTTCTGTTTATAAGGAAATAGTTAATATGAGCGTTGGTATCCAAGAATTGCTTGCGTAAATATATAATGATTTCCGGGTATTTGATGCCCCAATTCGCAATGAGCTTTGCAACATTTTCTTCATACACTTCTTTGGTGATTGACCATTGCAAAGCCTCCCAATCGTTGGAGAAACATGCCCACATCCTTTCCTTAGACTCATATGCTTTCTTGAATTGTTTCTTCTTCACTTCTCGTTCTCCATCCGGTAATTTAGTAATCACCTCTAGCTCTTTCAACTTGAGCGGTTGAATTATCGGTTGGCATTTTTTCCTAACATTATTCCATACATGAAAGGTACAAAGAAAGTTTTGCGCGTTCGAAATACCTTCTTTATAGCAAACATCAATGCCGCCTCTTGGTCGGTTACCATGACCTTTGGAAGAGTATCCTCCCGGAAGATTAACTTCACTTTTTCCAATGCCCACACATAGCATCCTTTCAACTCATCATGCAAAAACAAAAAGCAACGGTGAAAGGTGACTTGGTTGACGTATGACCAACAACGTTCATCAAGGGCATCTCATACTTATTGGTCTTGTAAGTGCAATCCAATATGAGAACTTGTGGGAAGCATAATGCCAACTTTACGCATTCGGATGGGCAATAAAAGGTGTGTCACATGGACGAATTCATCAATTTCTTTTGGAAAGCATAGTTCTTCTTTTGCACCAACCACGGTTTTAGTCGAGTTCGGCTCACACGCAGATTATAAAGCCGAACTACTTGTCAAACATGGATTCGGCCTATTGGGCACTAATATTATAAGCCGAACCATAAGACTTGAAATTTATGAAAACAAAAAATAATGTTCATTTGGATAACGTGTGATTCGAACATTAAATCAGAATCTCGTATATTTTTTGTATACTGGTTCGACTTATATTATCACATCACATTTGAGCTCGAACCATAGAAAATTATTTGGCGCGAAAATAATTGAATGACAGGTTCAGCGTATATATTTCTCAATCGAAGAAACCGAATCGTTCTTATTTATTATGGTTCTAGCATACATATTATCTGCACGAACCTTACTCTGCTGTACCGAACTAGTTGCGAAATCATAACTTTTGGTGAAATCAAGCTACAAAACGGAAATTAAACAACTTCTACAACCATACCGTGTATTATTAGCATCATCCATGTACTTATCTTCGGATTTGGCTCCATAAATGAATCATCTTGAGCTTGAGAAAAAGTTGAGTTTGGGTAAAATCATTTTCATAATCCAACAAATAAGCCATGTCCGGATCTCCATCGTAATTGATATGTATTTTATTAGCTTTATGTGATGAAGATTCACCTTCCTCACTCAATTTGTATCACACATCTCTCAATAATCACAAAGATCAAAAAAAAAAAAAAAAAAATTTCCTCCTCTCCTTCTTCTTTCCTCCTTCTTCTTTATCTAAAATAAGTCACTAACTATCTTTAAAAAGATAATTAGTATCCTAAATTAACACTAAACTAACTACAATCATTAACAACTAATTAATCAGATTAACACTAATTTAACACTAATCTCATAAGGGTATTTTCGCATTTTTGAAAAGTGGGGATAAGGGCCACCCTCTTTTTTGTCTTATCCCATATGCCCCCAAATTTTGTTGTATGCCCCAAATTAGGGTTCTTATAGAAATTCTTTTTAAAACTCGTAATCTGGAAATGGGCCTCACCACTTAAAATAGTGTCCGACTATCGGACTCTAAGACTAGGGGTCGATATGGACCGAGTTTTCACCTCTCATCCGTATCGAATCCAATACACTACGGGTTTCAAATTTGGCATCCGCATCCAATCCAACATCCAATGGATGCACTGGATGAACAGATTGGAGTGCGGATAATCCAATGGACTTGTGTTAGTTAAAATTTATAATGATAAAATAAAGCCTATATAGATGACTTCTTATAGAACCTACACATTTTATATATGTATATAAATATAGAAGTTCCATGGACAACACTCCAAGAAAACACCTAAAAATTCAAAGACTATCCATATATTTTCTAGAAACTATATAAATGACCTTAATCTAACGGGTATGGATGTCCAACGGATTTTCAAGATTGTATCCAGGTCCAATCCAGTAATCCGTTGGATTTTAAAAATTCCATCCGCGTCCAACCCATTAACGAATGGTCCGGCATCTATCCGCACACGTATGGTTGGTCCCGATTAAATCCACTGGATTACGGATAAAATGCTCACCCTGCCTAAGACTTACAAGCTGCCACATTGTAAATTTCACACTATCACCCCAAATTTGCATTTCAACATTCATTACTTTTCTTTTTGATCGGGTAGCACAGTGATCCATAAATACATCCAAATCCATTCAAATCGGAATTGATTTGACAATTATAGGGTTCGAACCTCTACTTTCACAATGGGAGGGAGCACTGTAACTTAAAACATATGTTTGCTTCCCACTTAATTTTTTTCGGTTTTTATAACATACAATTATTGACTGCCGAGGATGAGATTATTAGCATAAGATTTTCACATTTTAATGTATAAAATACAACCTTTCCTTTTATTTATTTACTTTAGCCCATAAGTCTGCTTTTTTGATTTTTTATTTATTTATTGAGTGTTCGTTTATTTGATTCAAACTTTTCTAGGAAAACATATATAAGATAAAATATGCTCATTCATATAAACAAATTATTATGCCCTATGCATGCAATGACCAAAAAAATTGTAAAACAGGAGTGAAAGTGAATCATGTTGAGACTATTAGTCCCATATTGTCTGGGTTATCTAAGATCTTGCAGTTATAATCTCTTTAGGGCCTCTCCAACTCATAGCTAATTGGTTTTGATTTGGATCCCCATATTCTAACATGGTATCAGAGCAGGTTATTCGTGTTGAGTTGTTTGACCGTAGCTTTACTCCACGTCAGCCGATTTATTGCCCACGTGTTAGGTCCAACGAGACTACACGTGAGGGGGCGTGTTGAGACTATTAATCCCACATTGTCTGTTTTATCTAAGACCTTGTGATTTATAATAAGACTAAGTCTTATGGTCTAGATTGGAGGTGCTAGATTAGCACTTAAGTGTTGCAATTCAAAAAAAAAAAAGTGTGGCAAAGAAGTTAACACTAGTTCTCTCTCCTACCAGCTGCTAGTATGTGAACTAGCATGCTAGATAGTTATGTCGAATGATTCAACGCTTGAAAACCCACCTTTTCGCTTAATGGTTCAGGCATTCGGGATGACGTGGATCGCTAATCTAGCGACTAGATTAGCACTCCCATAAGACTTAGGAGGTAGTCCCGATTGCTAATCTAGCTGCTAGACTAGCACCCAATAAGACTTAGTCTTATGGCCTTTCCACTCATTGTCAATTGGTTTTGAGTTGGATGCTCATATTCTAACAAATCAGGTGGCTGCCAAAAAGTGCGACAAAGTTTCTTGCATGCCCCAAAATTTGTTTGGTGATTCAGAATGAGTATCCTTGTCCAAAATAGTGTCTCCCGACTGTTTGGCTCACGGGACTTATAAACTACCCTTCATTTCGCATAATGACCCATTTTTATTTTTTGATGGGCACCTAAAATCTTCACTGTAAGTCTGTAACTCATAACATGCATTTTAAATTTTAACCCAAAAATCCAAGAAACACTGTACAATGGCCCAAAAAGAAAAACAAGAATGACGCCGAATCAAAGTAGTGGTGCCAAAAGTGTAACGAAAAATTCCACAAAGATGAGGAAATTTATTTGAATATTTATTGATAACTATTCCAATTTCCAATATAGTTGTGGGTTTGTTCCCCATTTCCCACCGGTCACTACTTCAAATCCCTCGTGCCTCTGGGGATGGAATTCTTTAGACTTTTTTTTTCTTCTTATTTCTATTAATCTGTAATTGGTTCTGAAATGCAGATTCTCAATAATAGGATCAAAATGGTTTCCCACAACAAACTGATTACATCTAAGCTTAGACTTAGATGTTAGTTTTTTGTTTCTCATTTTTAACTCTTTTATGTTCTTATTTTGTTGTTTAACGTTGATGCTTGTAAAAATTTCTGAAATTGTTAGTAACAAGACCGGGGATACCCGAGCCATACTAGATTACGTTAACCTTGAAGTACTTGATATAACAGTCTACCGATCTGGAACATTCAAGTTTGGTCAGTGGATATCTCTAACTCAAAGCCAAAAAAGAAATAGCAGACGCGTCGGTTGTTAAATGTTGGCAGGAAACAGGAGTTGGGCACCAAACCAATTTCGGTGTTCCAAAACCAACTACTCCCTCCCAAAAGTGAAAGTATCTATTTTCCTAAAACAGAGGAGTATTTTATACTTCTGCCATTATAGCTACTGCAAATGAAGTTCGTCCTTGCTGCCGATAAAAAAGTGAAGTTCGTCTTGCTGACTTGTTCTTAGTTGATGACTGCTTCTTCCGTAATCCAGAGCTATGTTGTGAAAGGTGAGCTAAGCGCCCTTCTAGCAAGATGCAGGAGTCGCCCAAGGGGCGCCTCACACTAAAGCTCCTAAGGCGCAAAAATTTGAACCTAATACAACATAGATCCAGAGCATAATGTTAGCAACATTTCTGCTGATGTTAAAAACCGCCAGATAGCCACAATAATTGTGAGAAAGGAGTCGAAGAAACACCAAACATATCCCATACATCTCGCTCCCACTGGACGGCTGATGGAAATGGACTGACTACCGGAGATATTCGTGTTACTTCGAGTTATACAGAGTACTCCGTGCATACTATTGCTGCTTCTACTGCACCTATCCAAACAAGGATGTACCCAACTGCTCATTTGTCATGAATAGCTGCCAATATCTAGTATTACGGCTGGGAAAGATTCATCAAATTAACAATGTTCGATCAACACCAACATCATATACCCCCACAGAGAGTCCGCGACCTTTTGAGAAAACTGCATATCGATGTTTGTATCAAGTCTAAATGTTGCTGTGGCTCGTCAATTTGTCTATATGATGGAAGTTCTAAGGGCGTGCCGGCGAGTTCAATGGATCAAAAACTGCTAACTATGCTTAACTCATTGCAGAACAGTGAGATTCAAAAGTTGGGTGTCGAGGTTGTTTCTATCCTTAGGTCACTGTTCTTAATCCGTATGAACACAGACCAACCAATGAGACCAAAGTATACAGAGCATACAGATTGTGTGTTTTCTTTGTTCTAAAAAAGGAAACCAATCCCACGTTGGGATACTTCTAAACCGCCTCGACCACTAATATAAATACCTACAAGCACCACCACCTCTATCATCCACAAAACATTAAGAAACCCTAAATTTCCTTCTCTCCTTTAGATTACCACTTCGTTTCATTATCCCACTTCGTTTCATTATCAATGGCTCGTACTAAGCAGACCGCTCGTAAGTCTACAGGAGGTAAAGCTCCAAGGAAGCAACTCTCCACCATTGTTGCGAGGAAGACCACCTGCTGCCGCAGGAAATCAGCACCAACAACCGGAGGAGTTAAGAAGCCACATCGTTATCGTCCTGGAACTGTTGCTCTTCGTGGAAATCAGGAAATACCAGAAGAGTACTGAACTTTTGATCAGGAAGTTGCCTTTCCAGAGATTAGTTCGTGAAATTGCTCAGGATTTCAAAACAGATCTTCGGTTCCAGAGTCATGCTGTTCTTGCACTTCAAGAGGCTGCTGAAGCTTATTTGGTTGGGTTGTTTGAGGATACCAACTTGTGTGCAATTCATGCCAAGCGAGTTACAATCATGCCTAAAGATATCCAGTTAGCTAGGCGTATCCGTGGTGAAAGGGCTTAAGTTTCATTAATAATTGTTCTTCTTCTTTTTTTAGGTATTAGGATGTAGTTTGTTTATTTATTTATTTTTCAAGACAGTATTTCGTTTCATGAATTTTTTTAAGATGTAGTTTAGGTAAGAATTTTCGTTATTATCAATGAAATCGATTCGTTATTGATCAAAAGTTCACATCAGACAACTGAGTAGTTTGATGTGTTGAGACAATTTTGGCACTAACTTTGTTTTTTTCTTTTTCTTTTTCTCTCTGGGCATCCTGCATATAATCTTGCCATGGAAGAAACATGTTTCGTATACACACAATGTATAGTGTTTGTGCCTAGGTTCTATCCTAAAGTCAACCGAGCTGCTAGGACTATAGTTGAAGTTTGTCACCACCGATACTAGCTAATTAAGAGTTTGTTTAGGGATCGGAAGCAGCAATGCTTTCACTTTTCAATCCTTTTTAAAAGTAAGAAGCAGTTGGTTCTAAAACTTACTTTGACTGTATGAACATCTTTCAAAGGATCCACGAGAAATCAGGAAAGTTGCCTCCATGCCCTAAAATTTGCTTAGTGATCCGCAATGGGCCTCATCGCCCAAAATAGACTATCTGGCTCCTTGGACTTACAAGCTACCCCCATTATTTTGCATAATGACCAAAAATCTGTACTGAAACTCGAAACATGCATTGCAACTCTATCACACTTACATTTTTTAAGTTTACATACGATTATTGATTATTATCATTAGATCTTTACACTTCAATATATAAAACACAACTTGGACTCTAAGCTTTTTGGGTTATTATTTTGAGCATTTATGGATTCAATCTTTTCTAGGAAAATGCACAAGATAAAATCACATTTATATATACAAATGTATATGCACTGTGCAGTGGCCAAAAAAAAAGAAAAGAAGAAAACAAGAATGAAACCAATTCAAAGGGGTGGCTGTCAAAAGTGTAACAAAGTTGGTTGCATGGCTCAAAATTTGCTTAGTGATCCGAAAGGAGCATCATCCCCTAAAATAGTGGCTCTGTGGCTCCTGGGACTTATAAGCTACCCATTATTTCGCAAAATAACCCAAAATCTGCATTGTAACTCAAAACATGCATTGTGACCCAAAATCTAACAGTCTCACACCTACAAATATTTACTGTACAATGATTGCCAAAAGTAGAAAAAAGGATTCCGCAAAGATGAGGAAATTTATTTGACTCTTGTTGACAACCAATCCAATATTGTTGTGTGTTTGTTCCCCACTTCCACACTTCAAATCCCCTCAGGGCATCTTGGAGTGGAATTCTTGAGACTTTTCTTTTTAGTTCTGTAGATTGTTTTTTGGGTTGCAGATTCTCGATAATAGGATTGAAATGGTTTCTCGCAATTAAGGTCTCATTACGCGATAATAATTGACTACATTCAAGCTTAGATGTTGTTTTTTGTTTCTTTTTGTCTAACTCTTTTTTTATTCTTATTTTGTTGTGTGACGTTTATGCCGGACTTATATGAAATTGTTAGTAACAAGACCAGAGATACTCGAGCCATTCTAGATTCCGTGAACCTTGAAGTACTTGATGACAATTAATTAGCTATTGTAACATTCAAGTTTATTCAGTGGATCTCTCTAACTCCAAAGCCAAAGAAGAAATAACATACTTTATTATTTAAATGTCAAATAAATAAGAAATGTCAAATCTCTTGAGTTATTGAGTATAGGTTGAGGTTAAAAATCGCATTAAATTCAGATATTAAGGATGTGGAAAACAAGATCTCTCATCAAGAACAGTTATACTTCCTTGAGCAAGCTTGACGAGCAATAGATTAGCACGATTAATGTAATCTTGCATGGATTCAGAACCCTTCTTCTAGGTGCTGGATATCATTGTTTAACTACATATATTAGACGAGATTTGACTCTCTAGAATTGAAATTATTCTCTAAAGTTTGTCAGACATTTAGACATGTGGTACAGCCAAGAACAAAAAGATGAGTTTCATCAAATAAGCACGAGAGAGCCTACTGAACGAAGAAGTTGATCTTGTCAAATCCACTATAAATAGGCAGTATTTTCAATCGAAATAAAAGTATAAGACATAATTATACGGACAAGAGAAAGAAGAGACTCAACTACCTAACTGTCCATTAACCAAAGACTAGACTATGACTAGCAGACACAAAAACTAACTTCCATTATCACACTTAACACTGATTACATAATGCTAACTGATGCAAATTGCAAGACTGTCGTATGTTATTTTCTAAGACCACCTTGATTTGCAGACTCAGTTTACTCCAACATCACAAATTTCTTTTGTATACTACCATTGCCATCACAGTGGAGCTAGAATAAGAACTATACAAAAAATCGTTTGAGATTAATTATAGCCAAACAAGCTCGGTGAACATCGTAGCTGATACTGAGTAAAGAATCTAAAGATTCAAATTCATCACTTATATCCCCTAATATAATCACCTATTTAGAGTCAAGGGTATAAAATGGATGACTAATTTTTAGTTATGTTCATGAAATTGAGCATCAAACTATTAGTTTGAAAGCCACAAGGTACATGACTATGGGATCACGCTTCTCACAAGATTTTATACATTTTATTAACGCTTCTACAAGATTTTAACATTTCATTAGCTAGCTACCCTAGCTAACGACCTTTGCCAAATTGACTAATTTCACCTAAAACATTTCTTTAATTAGGAGAAAATGATGTCAGATCAAACAAAATCCAAATCCTCCAATGAAAAAGGTTGTGATTTTTGATCCCGTACTATTTCATTTACCAGACCAAGTACCTATAGTAAGAGAGTCAATAATTTAGTCTCGTTTACAAATTTATAAGGGGTTGTCGGACTAGCACGGGCGCAATAGCACTATAGAAGAGGCAAAGTGTTTCCTTTCATGGCTATGATGTATCACTGCCAAAGAGCACTCTAACATCTAGAATGCCGGATCCAGGTCAAACTACTGTTATTTATCCCGAGCTTCTATCAGTGACATGAAACCTTGGCAACGATAATTTTGATCATACAACATCTCTTGCTATAACTTTTACTACGTGAACATGCTTTATTGTATTGGAAAATGTGTGTTCATATTATTTCCTGTTAAATTAAACCCGTAGTACGTGTGATTATTTTATTTATTATGCAGAATTGAGAATTCTACAACTGGAACGCCACACAATTTAGAACTTGAAGCATGTGATTCGATAAAACACAACGGATTCAAGAAGTCTCCAACGTTCTTAGTTCAAACCACCTTGATTTGTCAAGAAGTTGCCAATATCTAGTATTTACCGCTGGTAAATATTCATCAAACACTGTTCGAGCTACATTAACTCACAATATACCCATGAATCCCACAAAGAGTGTCCATGACCTTTTGAGAATACTGCAGATCGATGTTTGCATCAAGTCTAAATATTGCTGTGGCTCGTCAATTCATCTGATATGTATGGAAGTTCTAAGTGCGGAAAGGTGAGTTCAATGGATCTAGAACTGCTACAGCGAAAGAAATAAGCAGTGTGCGCATGAAAGGTCGATGCTTCCTCATTGCAGATTCAAAGCTGTGGGTCGAGGTTCTATTCTTAGGTCATGTCAATCCGTATGAATACAAACCAACCAGTGAGAGCAGAATATACAGAGCATACAGATTGTGTGTTTTCCTTCTCAACTTCAAAACCAAACCTATTCCACGTCAGTATACTTCTAAAGCCACCTGTAACCACGTACTACTAATATAAATACCCACAATTAGCACCTCCATCATCCACAAAAATTAAGAAACCCTAAATTTTCCTTCTCTCGGCCCTTTTCAGATTTCAAATTCTCTTCTCGTTTCATTATCAATGGCTCGTACTAAGCAGACCGCTCGTAAGTCTACAGGAGGAGCTCCCAGGAAGCAACTGGCCACTGTGGTTGCCAGGAAGACCACCAGCAGCTGCAGGAAATCGCACCAACAGCTGGAGGAGTTAAGAAACCACATCGCTATCGTCCGGGAGACAGTTGCTCTTCGTGAGATCAGAAATATCAGAAGAGTACTGATCTTTTGATCAGGAAGTTGCCTTTCAGAGATTAGTTCGTGGAAATTGCTCAGGATTTCAAAACAGATCTTCGGTTCCAAAGTCATGCTGTTCTTGCACTACAAGAGGCTTCTGAAGCTTATTTGGTTGGATTGTTCGAGGATACCAACTTGTGTGCAATTCATGCCAGGAGAGTTACGATCATGCCTAAAGATATTCAATTAGCTAAGGCGTATTCGTGGTGAAAGGGCTTAGTTCTTTAAAAGTGTCTTACTGTTTGTAGGTTTAAGTTTTTGTGAGGTAATGGAGAATATGTTTTTACTTTTTTACCTGTCATGTTGGTTTGATCCATGAATTTTATGATGTAGTTTGGTATGGATTTTCATCATAATCAATGAAATCTATTCGTTATTGATTGAAAACGACTGCAAGGGATTTCTGGGCGGATCAACTCTTTCTGATTGATTTCATTCGTGCCAGGAAGTTTGAATATTAATCAGTTCCCATCAGATAACTGCATCTGCGTGATTGTTCTGTTTTTCTGCATTTTTTTGTCTGGGTTTCATAATGGGCTTTACTGCAATTTTTTATCCTAAAACTAAAAGTCAGCAGCAGTTTGTTTGTTTCACAAAATGATATGTTTTTTTTTCCAGTTTTTAGTGTCATTCTAAAATTTATTAGCGTTGAAGGTGAATTGGATTCGCGCAACTGAGCGTCTCAGAAATTTGAACGAGCACCTCCACGACCGGCAGATTGCCAAGATGTGACGTCATGACTTTTTTAAACTTAACTACAGTTAATTCCTGAATTTGGACAAATATCTTGCGATTTTTTCTGGATATTGTACATGTTTTCAAACTAATCTTCCGATATTTATTTATTTTTCCTTCGTTGTTTGATTTGCACTATGTCGAAAACTCTAAGCGAATGCATCAGTCAACAGATGATGATGTATTCTTTTGTTGTCAGCATGATGGTTACCAAGAGCCATTTTTTCTATCACACTCGGCATCATTGTGTAGGCTGCCAGAATTCCTAAACTCATTGAATCGTGATCTGATGCATAGTTTGGCTGTGATTGTGCTTGTGTAAGGACCTTGATGATGCAGAACCCTTTTGCCCCTAATCCAAATCATGTCAGCACTTGGAACTTTCTCTCTCTCAATGTGCTAAAACACAATAAAAAATATTGTTCTTTCTGTCCATTATTACTTTGATAAGGAAATCAGGGAGTAAAGTTAGAGGTTGTTTCCATTGATACTAGCTAAATTAAGAATCCCTTTGCATGATCTGAAGCACCTGTGTTTTGCTTCCTAAAGTATACAATTTTTGTTGTATCCAAACATCCTCCAAAGAAATCCACAAAAAGATTTAGAAAACCCGATTAGTGATCCAAAGTGGGCCTCGTCGCCGAGAAATCCACAAAAAGATTTAGAAAACTTGATTAGTGATCCAAACTTGAGTTAGACTATGCGGCTCCTGGGACTTACAGGTCCTCCTTATAGCATAATGATCCAAAATCTGTACTGTAACCCAAATACTCTACCATATACTCAGAGAGGTGGTAGTAATGGATTGTATTATCTAAATTAAAGAATATTTCCCACCAAAATTATTTAATATTGGAACTATTATTTATAGAGTCAAATAAACCTAAGAGATAACACAATATCTCATTTTGATCACGTACGTAGTTTATATCCTAGAAAACTAGATAACTAATTATATATCTAAGTTTCTTATACTTGGTATTTTCTTACACGAACGACACATTTGATCTTCTTATTAGAGTATATAATTCGTACATGATAAGTAGTTGAGGTGCAGAAACTGACCGAGATAATCCGTACGATGAAGTGAAGACCAAGTCAAGTGACTGTGTAGTCAAGGCACGTGAAGTAAAGACCAAATCAGAAGTTAATTCAAGAATATTATGTAGTAATTAATTTCTAGATATTACCTACCAAAAGATATTTAAGATATGATATGAATATTATCTTCTAGATTTAATTCAATCTACTACAAATAGGAGTGGTCAAATGTAGATGTGATTATCTCACAATTTCTGATAATCAATATCATTCATTCTTATAGGTCTCCTGAACTGCTCCAGTTGTTAGTCTGATTTCCTTGCAACCGTGGTGAGAGTTTCTTCGTCACACTGGTTGTGAGGAAGTCAGAACAACAACCGGAGGAGTTAAGAAACCAAAACGTTATTGCCCGGGAACTGTTGCTCTTCGTGAAATCAGGAAATACTAGAAGAGAAATGAATTTTTTATCAGGAAGTTGCCTTTCCATGGATTAGTTTGTGAAATTGCTCAGTATATAAAAGCAGTGTTTCAGGTTCCGAGTCATGTTGTTCTTTCACTTCAAGAAACCTGAAGCTTATTTAGTTGGATTGTTTGAGCATACCAACTTGTGGTGCATTTATGCAAGAAAGTGACAATCATGCCTAAGGATATTCGAGGAAACTTGGGAATATGCCCCAAAATCGATTCTCATCTTGGGGATATGCCCCGAGGATATGCAGCCCAAAGTAACGGCTTTTACCGTCTAAGAGCAGTTAAATAGTCAATTTATCGTAAATGTTCTAACTTTCTCTCTAATTTCTTCGAAGTTTGCTTTTGATTGAATATGTTCTCGAACCTTCATAAAGGTGTTATTATATAGTACATTTATTTTTAATTTGCATATGTAATCCTAAGTGTATGCGAGATATTGACTACTTAACGATTTTGGATGGAATTTTGGACGGTCATGAGCATATTCCCGAAAATGGAATCCTGGGGCATATCCGAGATAGACCGATCGATTTTGGGCATTTCCCCAATTTATGATATTCAATTAGTAAGGCGTATTCGTAGTGAAAGGGCTCTACTTCTTTGAAATTCTTCGTTTTTTTAGGTTTAAATTCTTTAGGGATATTACTTTTTCAAGAACATTTCGTTTGATAAATTTTAAGAGTATCTTTTGGGTATGATTTTTCATTATAATCGATGAAATCTAGCTATCGTTATTTATTTTTTTTAATAGGAAAGAACATACATTATCACTTAAGCTAGATTTCAACCTAAATATAAGGAGTATTTCATGAGATCTCCAAACTCGTGAGGCGAGACTCGATCCGTTGACCTCCTCTTGAAGTCATGCTCTGCCATGACTAACGCCCTCGATAGGGATAGAACACTATTTCATGCAAACAAACCCATGATATCCCGTAATCCTCAGGTTGAATATGAGGTTTGCAATTTAATTTTTGTTTTAGTCACAGTTCTTGCTGCACAGTTTGCTCAATCATGGTTCGGTTTTCAAAAATGTTATCCACGCAGCTGCGTGAAGCCTAATAAGCAAGCATCATTTTAGCCGTTAGATCTAATTGATACACGGATAGATTGAGTTTACTTTATCTATCGTTAAAAAAATACAGCTGTGCAGAGTTTGACTTTAGATTTAAGTCCTTTAATTTATTTTCTGTTTCATTCTATGTACTTTAATCAAGTTAGGTGTTTGTTTCATCGTTGTTCTTATTGGAAGAGCCGAGACCGATGATGATGAAATCGAAAAATAAAGCAGACGTACATGAACTATCTTGTAACCTGCTTGATTTAAATTTAACGGAAACCTTACGATAGTTCAGGTGATTATCGTCCTAAGTTGTCTAAAGATGTTTCTGGTGAATCTAAAATCTAAATCACAATTAGGCTGTTGGAGCTAATGGTTTGCTCGTGTTTTAATATTTCGAATCTGATTTTGTAACCAGCAATTAGTCTAAGATTGATTTTTTAAAAAAAACCACGGAGTCTGAAAAGGATTAAACTACATGTATATCTTGCATCTTGTTCTTACAACTTCATATCTGAAAATTTAAAATAAAAGCTTTGAGAAATTTTTCATGAACAGTCGGAGCTGTTGTTCATCAATATTTGATTTTTTTCTTTCAAAATATTGAACCAATATCATTTTGTATTAGATCTACTGTTAACAAAGCTTGTTCTTCATACCCATCTCAAAGATTTTCGAAACATTAAGATCGAAATTTTGTGCTTGATTTTAGGATTTATTCATTAGCTCTTCTCACTCATGCTAGAGCTAGAAAGCAGAATCAAAATGAAGTTGGTTGGTGATGTCAACCTATTTTTGGAATAATATTACTCACCAATTTTAGTTGTTCAGACAATTAATTTGTTGTCGCAGAGTTATTAAATTCTTTTCTAATCAAATGCTTTTTTTTGAAGATAAAAGAGATTGATTACTGCAGGGAGTGCTAATCGCAGATTCATGCACATTTGGAACAAACTCGGCTTGAGCGAGGCACGTCACGATAGGTCGAATCCGTAGGTGATAAGCATCCACTGAAAAAGATACAAAATTAGCATTCATATTACATAATTCTTGTAGGTGTAAATAATCCACATGGACAGGTGGAACAATCCTAGACGATGGCGTACCAAGAGAAACAAGCACTAGAAGTATTGAATCGTCTCACCGAGTATCGGGCGCGAGAAAGATGAACTGAGCGGCCCGTGAGGTCGATATAAAGGGAGGGAAAGTTCTCGTGTGATGCTCATCGAGCACGAGGACAATAAGTACATCGATAGAGTTGGTGAAGAGATAAGAAGAGCTCTACTCAAAGTGAGACTCTAGCTGGGGACCTAAAGGGCGACATCAGTCATCTCCACCAAACAAGCGACACCGGTAGTGGGATATCGAGATGAGGACATCACTTGGCTCGACTAGATATCTCGACTTGAGGCAAATAAGAATATCGGTGCAAGGCGATCACCTGGTCGCCCGAGAAGAACATCAAGGGAGGCTACATCGGCCCAACATCGTAGTATTGATGTATCATCATCTGACTATAAATGAGGACTATGTAGAGAGGTAAAACCCAAGTAAGAAGAGAGAAAAGAGAGCACACCTAGAGTATTGAGAGAAGCATCCATCTTGTAATACGTGGAACCAAGTAATAAGATCATCCCTTTACCCCGTGGGACGTAGGTAATCATACCGAACCACGTATATCTTGTGTTCTTCTATGTCTCTTGCTTATTTACTTCATTGTGTATGTTTGAGATTCTTTGGATGTAGTGGTAGGATTTTCTACAACTACATTCGGCGCTCGACTAAGGGGAACGTGTAACATCTTCGCGATACCTTGAACGGCTTGCCAAAAGAGAGAAACCCAAGCTCCTAAGTCACCTTGCGTGTTAGTTGAAGGCTAAGGGAGAAACTCTTTTGGTTAAATGTGTTGGTAGACAAAGCTTGCAAGATGTTTTTGTTTTATAAAACGATTTTCTTAGTAGAACCTTGTTATGTTTTGGTGTAGTGACTGCCTTTAATAAGCCTCAATCCTTTTTGCTTTGCTAAGTCAAGTTGTCAAGATTAAATCATTAAACTAGGCTGTTTGCTTGAGTCATTCAAGCGAGTTATTAAGATCCGCAAGCTCCCGAAATAACATCTTTTGGATATTGGTAGAAGCTAGAGTGAAATTCCACTCACGTCACCTTTCTGCCTCAAGACTCTAAGGTTATTTAACCGTCAAAATAGCATCAAGACGTTAAAAGAGAGATTCAATAGCCCTATAAACATCTATCACGATAGTCGATGCTAAGTGAAAAGACTCTAATGGTCAAATGCATAGGTTAGCACTACACCAAATTCTCAGGATTAGAAATAGAACCGAGCCGTTACTAAAAGGGGTAACGGCTCTTGCCTGTTTCAAAAAGGGGTGTTACGATTTTTTTATATACCAAGCAATGGGGCCGTTACAATTTTGGGTTGTCAAATACGTTTGTAATGAGCATGAACCGTTACTCGTATGAGATCGTAACAGTAAGAGCCGTGACAGTGCTTTAACTGTGACAAATAGAACACCTCAAGTCATTCTTTAATGTTTTTGCAACAAACAGGGATTATCACAGTCAATATTGACCCTAGTCAAAATTAGTCAATACCGACCGATTTTGACCTCGCAATATTGACCGGCAAAGGCATTTTTCTCACGGGAATACAAATAACCGCATTCCTCCCGATTTCTTCCACATTGAACAATAGTTTTTCTTCAATTCATATCAATATTAATTCTTCTTTCAATTCATATCAATATTCAGTCGATTCATACCCCATTCAAATTCTCAATCAATTCATATAAAAAAAAGAACATCAATTCTTCCAAGTACAACTTTTTTTTTGTTACCAAATCTCAAGGGAATACATAGAAACTTCCTAAGTTCAGCTCCTTCTCAGTTAGGTCAGTATAAGTTCAACTCAAAAACTACATACAACTTACTCAAAACTTGCAGATAGTTGCCAAGCATTGTTCATCAAGTTCTTCGTAATCCTTGACTTATTCATAAGGATAATAACCGGCGGCAAGTTCCCGCACAAAGAATTGGCCACGAAAAAGAAGGTAGAAAACAAAATCAAAACCACTAAGAATCCGAGGATTTAAATTGCGGGGTAACCAAGCGAAAGCGAGATAGAATTCTTCAAATTTGATCATAAATTAACACCTCTTCGTCTCGAGAATAATTGAAGCTAATAGGATCAAAAATAAGTATGAGATAAAGCAGAACTACAAAAGCCTTACCTGTAAAGCTAGTCCATTGCTCAACAACATTTCACGAAACCTACCAACGTCATTATTCTTCAATGCCTCGATCTGTGTCTTGGTCTTCCCATCTCAAAGCACAATATTGCTCACGCTTCCAATGTCCTCAGCTTTCTAAAATATGTCAAAGTAACAAAACTTTCAGAAACACAATTGAAACTGACATATATAGGTACCAAATTAAATTCATAGAGAAAACACGTTAAGAGGGAAGTCATAGAAACTCAAACAAATACACATTTATATATACATGCAATTTTGACGTAATTTGCCCAGCTTAGTGCTTTTAATGCAATTATCCTAAATGATACTCTGCAAACGATATGTAAAGGTTCCTGAAGTTCTTTAAACTGATCCAAAACTTAGCACTAGATCCAAAACTACTTATGTAAACTGCAAAAATCAGAATATCATTTAATTGGCACGAGCCAACACACCTTCCTCACATATTATTTCTTTAACTCCTCCCAGGGAAATTTTCCTTCAGGGAAAAAAATTTAGGCTCTACCACCCATCATAGAGGAGGTACCTATGAAGAAAGGATGGTTATGAGTATCATTTGATACAAATACAGATATTAGATATACTATAAACTACCTAGTTCACTTTAAGAATCTCTAACTGAATGAGAAAAAACAGTTATTTAGATGATTCAAGAATCCAAATGATACCTGTGCTGTGAGATGCTTCCTAGTAAAATGCACATCAAATGTGTTGATGTGTGGAATATACCCTTTGTTCCAAAATGCATACTACGGACCTTTCAAAGCTTGTACTGCAACAGTGAAATATTGTTTCATGCATTACGTATTCTTAGTAAAATGTAAGTCTACGAACTCCAAGAAGACAACTTCTTTTAAACTATGTACACATCTAGAGAGTGTTGATTAGACAACAAAAAGAAAAGGCTTAATTATATCCTGTACAACTGTGAAAAACAACAAAATAGAAATGCTGACCATGGACTCTTCATCCTTGATTAAGTGGAATCTGAAACGGCCCTTGGTATCGTAAAGAAGACAGGCGTTTTCATTTGTCTTGGGACTTGACACAACATCTGAAAAACAAAGCCAAAAACATCACAAAGGTAAGTACCAGAATAAATGGTAGGAATCTTCCACAGGATTCACGTTTTGTTAAACTGAGAATACAAAATTGGCCACGCGGTGTCTTGGGAAATCTAAACATTGGCATACAACGAAACATGAACTAGTTATTGATTCCATCAATAATGATCATGGGTTCTTAATCATTTCGAGAATACGAGATAAAGAATGAAAATCTAGCATCCATTCGGTAATGATTTTAGGCCACTTGGTTCACTTTGGATATAAATAGAATGGAAAAGAAATATTATGCACCAAAATAGCTACACGTACAATGTCCAAATTCATAACTTGCTCAATTTCGAGTAGTCTTTTAAGTATGAACGACTCAATGAAATCAATTTTCGTATCCTATGCTTTACATGATCAGTCTAACCACATTATCAAAATCACTAACTATACCGCCAATATTATTGAACCAGTTTATTGTCAACTATTACTGATTTACTGCTACATGCCTAAATAAAGCAAATCGGTGCAAAACATGGACATTCCTTCTACAAAAATCCCGAATATAGAAATTTTAACTTAAGAAGATTAAAATGCAAACAAACCACAATCAGTAAAGAACTGGAGATAACCGATTGAATGTGTCCTTTGGAGGATTTTCTGACAGAAGTATAATTGAATGGGAAAGTAGTTGTCCGATTTTGCAATCAAAGACCTATCTTGAACTAACCATATTAGGTCATATTGCAAGATACACCAAATGATAGATGCAAGTCAAAATTTACCATCAAAGCATATGTTAGATAGCAACACATGATTTGTTTAATTGTGTTCAACTAAGATCTGAGCGATTTAATGCCATGCTCAAAAATATCCCTAGAGTAATTACTCAAGTTTTGCTTCAGGATATTATGATAATACACCAAAAATAATTAGGAAACAAGATGGTCACTACAACACAATTTCATCAATTCTGAACCAGCCATTAATATCTAACTACATAAAAGATAATAACCCATAGACACACTTTTTAGAAACCCAATGAGTTAGACCACATACCTTAGTGTCACGAGCCCCATGAGGTACTAGCAATCTTTGGCCGAAATGCATTAGGTTACGTTTTAAAGTAGCTTCCACATCAGCTTTCCTAGAGGTCTTGTTCTCAACATTGTTAGAAAGATTTGTCTGGTTGCATCCATCATGGTAACTCGAAGCAAAGCACTCATTCAATCAAATTAGATAACTTAGGAAACCACCAAAGAACAAAAAAAAAATCAAACTAATACTGCCCCTAAATCAAAGTGTGAATTACATGGAACAAGCACCACACTTTAGAAGCAGTGCGAAACTGAACCCAGATGCATTAGTAGAATAATGTGTGAAATCTGCCGACGACCTAGTATGCACGATGTTGAAATTCCATTTAAAGGTCCCATCATCATGTAGCATACCGTCCAAAACCAATCCAGTTACCCTTAACCATTAACATACTTTTCCATTCATAATCCTTCTTCATCAGTACGTGACATATATATAGACTTACAACCCATAACCGTACTGCCCAATACACAACCTAATCTAGATAAACTAAGAACACTTATCGACCAACCATGCGAACTACCCTATTGCACGACCAACCATGTGAGCGTATCATTCATCATCCTCGAAACAACCTTGTCCTCGAGGTTGTGCACAATGAAAATTAGTCTTTAGCAACATACATTACATTAACAAGACACCAAATTAGTACATATACTAAAAACATCCTAACGAGACCCATAAACTTGCACATATCATTAACGACCTTGTCCTCAAGGTTGTGCATAAGGAAGGCCAAGTGAATGCGCATAAGAGATTGCAAGAGTTGATTCTTTTCCACCACATCACTGTGGCGGTTACTCGTAGGGTTGATTATTGCTCTTGTACAGTACGTGGCCAAGTGCCTTCCACCATGAATAGTTGTGGGTTCTTGCAAGTATGACCACTGGAACTACTTTTTCATTACAAAGGAATATTGTCTTCCGTTGCTTATTCCAGGTTACCTTCCTGCTACGGTTAAAAGCTCTATTATTACGAGCATGAGGTACATTACAGCTTTCTTTGCAACCTCATTAGCTAAAGGAAAATGGATATTCCCTTGGAAACTCGACTTTGTCTTGAGCAAGTGCTCCCGTTTACAATAACAAATTTTCAACCAACCCCTTACAAAACCCAAACCGAACATACACTTCCCATAAATATAAAAACACAAGGTGAATAAGCCTCATCTTCCATTATACCTGTCGAAGAGATGACCTAGAATCCATGAACTGCCTCACTTTCAAAGGGTTCCCTTTAACACCATGCCCTTGGGCATTCTTAGAGACCAATTTATGGTTTTTATTCGCAAACCATATATGACTCCACATAAGGATAACACAAAAACAAGCCTAAAATCCAAATTTCTGGTCTCTTATAAACCTATACGAACTATAAATCAAGAAATCACTTACAAAAATTAGGTGATTTTTAAGTCCTCCTCTTCGTGTTGGTTTCTTGGACATCTTGATGATAATGTCATATCCATCTTCTTCTCTGTAAAAACAATTGCTTTGTAAGTGGTTTTAAAGTCTCAATCTACAAAAAGCAAACAAAATCATCGAAAATCAAAAAATTCAACATCAATGAAAAACCCTAGAAAAGAACGACAACGAAGAAATTAAGAAACACGATGATGACGACATCGGAAATCGAAACCGTAAAACCTCCGAGGATGATGATGATTAGCAGATGATTGAAGAACCGAAATCTTGGTTGAGAGTGAAGATGAGAACAACAGACGATTGAAAAATCTAGAAACCCTAAAAATCGAAAAAACTTATTGAAGTGATCGATGAACTCTAACATAGATCGATGATTAAAAAGATTGGGTGGAGATTTGTGATGATTTCATCAACTCATCGGTTAAAAGAGAAGAGGCAGGAGCAGAAAAAAAAAAAAAAGAGAAATGAAAAATGAAAACTCGATCTCGATTTCCATAGTGTATATCCTCAAAATCACGCATGTGAATGGCACACGCATGGGAGGAAATATCCCTAGTGTTACTCATCTTGGGTGGAAACACATTTGTACGCGTGTGAGTAACACACGCACCAACTCCAGGTGTTACGACCCAGTGTAATGACGTGTGGCCGGGCACGCCTAAAAAATTTTTCAGAATGTATTTGATCTTTGTTACGAATTATTAAAATTTGTAACGGCTAGCGCTCGTTACAAACTGTTTTCGTAACGGCCATTTGTAATCTGGGAATTTGTAACGGACAATAAGCGTTCACGAGTTGCATTACAATTTTAATTTGGTGTAGTGTAGATTTATCGTTTAAAGTTTACCTTTGTAATTAAAAGCTCGATTTCGTTACATTTGTTTTCACTTACTTAATCCTTGAAAAGCTCATGGAATTTTAGTTTTAAAAGGAAAAACTTGTTTAGTTATCTTCACCGTCTTAATTTGTCGAGTAAGTACCATAAGGTTTCTTACCTTATGAGTGAGGGATTCGGTTGGGAAAGTTTGATTAATCTTCTACGTCGAGTTAAGTGTTTTATTGGAGTTAAGCCTCTTGATTAAAGATCGTCTCGTCTTCAATCTAAGTTAACTTAGTTATAACACCTCAAAGCTCTCGAATGGATCATCTTTGATGATCGGTAGAACTAAATTGAACGTTATTTCAGCTCCTTAAACTTCTTAGTGATTTAAATAAAAGTACGATGGTGGTGGAGGCAAGGTAACTTCGAAAGTCATCGAGTTTGTTTTCCTAGGAAACTACTGGAAAGGAGTAAGGTGAGTGCTTAGTTAATAAGTCTCATATTGATCCTACACTAAAAAGCCTCTCCAAACATCGCAGAAAACCAAAGGAATCCTATGGTACAACCTGTCTTGATTCAGAATCCGTATAGGTAGATCGTCGTATGCCGGGTGAAGGTTGTCGTTATTATCAACCATAGCCAAGAAAGAATCTTACAATCTAACGTACGGATGATTAATGACTTCTGGCACTAGGAATGTTAGGAAAAATAATGATTAATGCATAGAGAAAGTAGGTAAAGGAATTGGTTTTGTCTTTGGTTAGCAAGTTGAATAGAGCAACACAACAATAATGTTTCTAGCTTGTTAAGGATGGTGTTCCACTGCGATGAAGATGAAGATGAAGAAGAAGTTTTTGATGGTTGTTATGGTATGATATCATTGAGTGTTTGATGATTGCTATTAAGCAAAAGAAGAAAAATTGGTTTGTTAGATGAGTTGCAGTTGGTGCTGCGGTTTGTGAATTGAGTTTGTTGATTGACGGAATTCTGGTGGATCATGAAATTGGGATAAGCTATAATTGAGTATCAAGGAGTAAGGTTAGTTGGTGGTATCTTTTAAGATGAGAAAATACAAGAACGTGTTGACGTTTATCAATGGAAGAAGAGGAATAGAAAATGAGAAAAGACAAGGACGTGCTGACATCGATCAATGGAAGAAGGTGAGGAGTAGAAGAGGGTTACGGAATTCTCGTTGAATGATATCTTGGTTTAAGGGAAGATGTTGGAAGTTAAACCAAGATATGGTGATTGAGTTTTGGATCAACAAGTATTGTTGACACAGTCAGGGTGGATCAACATACGTTGTTGACACACTGTGCGATATTTGGAAGTTGGAGTTAACTTGAGAAACAAGGTGTTCTAGAGAGTTCAATTTAGAGTTTTTTATGTTAGGAAAGTGTCTTTGTTTAGAGTTTGATTTTTTTAGGAAAGTATTTTTGTGATCGTCAAGTTTGTGAGACTATAAATAGGCTATTGAGCCATAAAAATTTTACACCGAATTTGATTATCAATATAGTCGTTTATTACTTCCGCGTGTGCTCTCCTCTCTCTTGCTCTATCCACAGATATGGATCTGGAGATACCAAATGAGGATCTAGAAGAGGACAAGAGAGAGTAAGGAAAGTGGGTACTTTCTCTTTTAAGATCACTTCATTTTTTGATAACAAAAGAAAAATCTTGCGAAAGAACAATGGAACCGTAATATTTTATGTTCAGGGTTCACAATTCCGGATTTGACTTTAAAAAGTTGTAAGCATTTTTTAGTACTCTCGTAGCGTACGTAGTTCAAATCTATTAATTACGATGGAGGTTTTCTAAAATCTTGGCTTCTTATCGTCACAGTTAAATTTAGTGCTGCAGGGACTTTATCAGCTCCTCGAAGAAATCTAAAATGCAACAATATAAGCGAGCAAAAAAGAAAAGAAAAACAAGAACCCATCTACTACTATAGCGTGTTAAATCTGAAAACGCACCACTGCTGAATGACCTTAGTAACTGCTCGCCTTATTTCCACATGGTTTTGGTTGTAACTTGTAATGCACATATAGTACCTTGTAATCCATAGAGCTTGGATCTCGTCCCCAAATGTCCGTAGATTATCGGGACATTTTTCTTTAGAAAATTTCGGTAAGTGTAGCAGCTTCCGATTTGTAATTGTATTGTATGTGTCCTGGTGACGATCTGTACGCAATAAAATAAATAGGAGTATTATCTGTTCCATCGAGAATGATCAGCAATAGATGTCTAATGCTATTAGTTTAAACTTCTGGCCGAACTACCCAGCACATACGTTACGTAATCGTTTTGTTGATTAATTCAATTATTAGCCAGCAACACCTTCCCAGAAGTCTGGTGTTTTCTGAAGCAAGACAAACCCAACTACTTATTAACATGTCATAATATATATCCCGCTGTTTGTCCATGTCAACAGCACTACTTGTAGATATTTAATTATATATTTGACTGAGTATTGTATAAATATATAATTTAATATTATATATATCAATAATTCATAGCATTAGCTAATTGAAGAGCCAAAGAAATTCTCATATCCTCATTACTCTTTCTTTCACAAACCTAGATTTTCTTTTTCTAGCTCTCTCTCAATTAGTAACTATGGCATGGCATAGAGATCCTCAGTTGTTTATAGGTTGCCCAACTCTCAACAATGGGATTAATCCTAAGTACTGGATATCCAGGATAGTGAAAACCTATAACGTCCCTATCATCAGTAGAGATGATATCCACTATGTGGATAAATTTGAGTTCTATCCATATTTTTCTTTGGGAAATAACCACATGAGCGATTATGCCGCTCTCAAATCTTATTTAGCAGCAAACAATGTTGATGGGATTACCAGATTTGTAAATCATCAAGGTTTGGTAGTTCACAAGGACAACAAGAATCATTCAGGTACCTGGTCACGAGATGAAAACATAAAATCCATTATCAATAGGCTACCTGGTATTTTTGAAACAAGATTCGATGAGAACAAAGCTCTAGAGAAAAAAAATTCTGAGTTAGTAGGAGAGAATTCCATTCTCAAAGATAAGTTGAAAAAAGACGCAACAAATATACAAGAGCAGCTGAATCAAGAGAAAAATGATAAGCGAGTACTCGAACAACAAAATATCGATTTTACAGCAAAACTCGAAGAGGCTCGTCTTACTAGAAGTGGATCCGTTGATGTGCAACCATGGATGAGTGGTGGTGATACAGTTTCTAGTCAGTTGGTTACTTTCGAGGACCTTAATGAGATAAGTTTTCCAGAGAATACTTCTGCAACGATCACAGAAGGACCAAGTAAGCCAAGATTCACCGAAGATGCTACAACAAATGTTTTAGTCAACCGTTTCTACCGAGGAGCGTTTATAGTGGCTGTGAACATAGAAGAGTTGATTCCTGACAGCGAAAAGGCGAGATTTGATCCAGATATAGGGTTTGTATTATATTGGAGGTGTTTCTTATGCTGCCCGAAAGCCATTGGAGTCGGAGATGTCTGTATCGCCACACAATACAGGTTAATTAATTCGTTTTCCATTCAACAATGGATCAAGGCCACTTTGAGGACATTCACAGTATCACCATTTTATTTTGCCAAAAAAAACCTAGTTTGCTTGCTTCTTTCTGTATTTACCGTTTTCCTATGAATTTGCGTTTGCATTTGCTTGTTTATGTCGTCTTATTTTCTCTGTTCATTTGAATTTATGAAGATACTAATAATAAGTCATCTTTTATCAATGATTTTTTGTTTTTGTAGCTAACTTTTTGTTATTAATGCAATGATAATTTCCACTTTAATCTCATTTGGCCGGCCCATGTGATGTGATACCTTCAGTTAAGTTTAGTTTTGCGAAATTTAATTTTCTATAACATCATTGTAAATTTGTAACCGGGGAGTCCAATTTTGTGCAGGTTCCTTTAAACTTTGCACAAACCCACCGTTAACAATATATCAAAAAGCAGAAATTAACGTTTATTAAATTATTTTGTTGTAATTAAACTGAAATCCAAAAAAGGTGAATGGTAATATGGTATATATCCTAAAATACAGGAATTTGGAAATAGGTATCATCAAAAACCCATTTTGTTTAATTCTTCGATTTGAAAATCTTTTCTCCACTGATGTGGGAAGCAGTTTCTGTTAATTCATAATAAGCAAAACCTATGTACTGGTATCTCCACAACTGGCAATAGATGAGAAGTTTCAAAATCGTAGATATACACCATATTTTAACTAAGTAACAGAAAGTAATCTGACAAGAGTTGTTAGGAATTCGAAGTCCAGTATATAGGTTTTCAATCATAGTAGTGTATGTTTAATGAGCCTTCAGACGTTTTGCTTTTCTGCTACTTTCTGAGCCCGTAAACTCGAACAATTTTGTTGAACAAGTGAGTTTGCGTAATTCAAGTTATTTACTTCTTATGAATTGTTCTATGTTCTTTTCATCTACTTTTGCACTGTTTTACTGTTCCCACTCATATTTTCATTCATACTACTGCGGCCAGATCTATCAAAGGTGGATTCTACCACAAGACTATTGATCAGGTCAAAATTGAATCTATTTGTTATTCATAACGTGTTAAGCCTAGTGTTTATGGGTAAAAATCGTCGCCGATTTCTGCAAATTCGGTAGGTGAGTGAGAAACCGGTTCAAACCCTAAACAAATGTGTCGCACGTGAGCACTTTATAGATTCGAGAGATCAATCTGTACAAGTCCGGCCTAAACCAAGAAATGGCCGTTCCTGGATTTGCTTCGGTCACAAAGTGGAGGAGAAGGGTTGATTTGGAGAGGGAAGCCAAGAAAGGTGTTGAGACCGAGAATAGTCCGGGAGAGTAGTGTCTCGACTTGTATCGAAAGTGGAAACTTCGGAAGCTTGCAAGAGATGAAAGCTTTTGGAGAGCTTGCAAAGTTGCCTTTTCCGAGAGTGTAGTATTTTTCCCCAACCGAGACTTGTTGTGCGGTGGAAATAGGTAAGACCTATTTATACAAGTCGAGATTGAACCGTACTCGGTCTCATGAAGGAAGAGAGTAAAGGGTGAAATAATGGGAGGAGGTGGTAACCGCATGGTATTAATGGGTGAAACGTTTTCACCATTATTTCCTCATTTATTTGACCGCTTTATTCCTTTTCACGCTTTCTTAATGTGAGCGAGTGTACATGACGCAGATGTGACCGCCAAACCAAAACCCCTGGAAAGCATCCCCGCTTTGTGTTGATGTCTCGAGTGTTGGTTGCATCTTGAGTGCAAGTGGTCGCTAGGGCGCATGTGGCATGTGCCAATGACGTATGTGGAATGCCTTGGTGGTAGGTTGCACGGTTTGCAAGTTAGGCTACCAGCGTGTGTGTTTGGCATGTTCCAATGGCATGTGCGGAATGCCTTGGTGGTAGGTTGCACGGTTTGCAAGTTAGGCTACCGGCGTGTGTGTTTGGCATGTGCCAATGGCATGTGCGGAATGCCTTGGTGGTAGGTTGCACGGTTTGCAAGTTAGGCTACCGGCGTGTGTGTTTGGCATGTGCCAATGGCATGTGCGAATGCCTTGGCGGTAGGTTGCACGGTTTGCAAGTTAGGCTACCGGCGTGTGTGTTTGGCATGTGCCAATGGCATGTGCGGAATGCCTTGGTGGTAGGTTATGCGGTTTGCAAGTTAGGCTACCGGCGTGCATGTTGGCATGTGCCAATGGCATGCGTGGCCGTTAGGGCCGTGGCCTTGGTAAGAAAAGCTAGCAACGAGCATGTTGGCATGTGCCAATGGCATGCGTGGCCGTTGGGCCGTGGCCTTATTAAGAAAAGCTACCAGCGAGCATGTTGGCATGTGCCAATGGCATGCGTGGTCGTTAGGGGCCGTGGCTTTGGTAGGAAAAGCTACCGGCGAGCATGTTGGCATGTGCCAATGGCATATGTGGCCGGTATTGTGCCTTGGTAGGAAAAGCTACCGGCGAGCATGTTGGCATGTGCCAATGGCATGCGTGGCCGTTAAGGGCCGTGGCCTTGGTAGGAAAAGCTACCCGGTGAGCATGTTGGCATGTGCCAATGGCATGCGTGGCCGTTAGGGCCGTGGCCTTGGTAGGAAAAGCTACCAGCGAGCATGTTGGCATGTGCCAATGGCATGCGTGGCCGTTAGGGCCGTGGCCTTGGTAGGAAAAGCTACCGGCGAGCATGTTGACATGTGCCAATGCATGCGTAGCCGACTTAGCCTAGGTTGCATGGTTTGTAAGCCTAGGGCGCTATATTTGGCATGTGCCAATGGCATAGCGGCTTGGAAATATGGCTTGTGGTACGTGTTGGCATGTGCCAATGGCACGCACGGCCATGTTGACCTAGTTGCACGTTTTGCAAGCCTAGGGCGTTATATTTGGCATGTGCCAATGGCATAGCGGCTTAAAAATATGGCTTGTGGTACGTGTTGGCATGTGCCAATGGCACGTACGGCCATGTTGACCTAGTTGCACGTCTTGCAAGCCTAGGCGCTATATTTGGCATGTGCGCTGGCATAAGCGGCTTAGTTTGGCATGGTTGCCAATGAGTGCGATATGTAGTTTGGTTTTGGCGTCGTTGCCATGGTGCGCAGTGTGCGGCTTGGTTTTGGCGTCGTTGCCATGGTGCGCAGTGTGCGGCTTGATTTGGCATTGTTGCCATGGTGCACAGTGTGCGGCTTGGTTTGGCATTGTTTCCATGGTGCGCGGTGTGCGGCTTGGTTTGGAATTGTTGCCGTGGTGCTAGCAAGGTGTGCTTGGTTTGGCATTGTTACCATGGTGCGAGTGTGCGGTTTGGTTTGGCATTATTGCCATGGTGCGCAAATGTGCGGCTTGGTTTGGCATCGTTGCCATGGTGCGCGATGTGCGGCTTGGTTTGGCATCGTTGCCATGGTGCGCCGGTGTGCGGTTTGGTTTGGCATTGTTGCCATGGTGCGGTGTGCGGCTTGTTTGGCATTGTCGCCACAGTGCGCATTGCGGCTTGGTTTTGGAATTAGGGTTCTGTGTCGAAAACCCTAATCTGGTATTTTGAAAAATTCCCTATTAATTATTTACACCGAGAGTTAAATGCTCTTAGTTAATGTGTTCGCGGGTAACACTAGGTCATGGGGTTTTACGATTTTACCCCTTTTTAAAACCCACCATCAACATTAAGTCCCCGCTAGCTCGGAGCAGGGCTTTGTTGCGAGGTAAGCATAAGATGGTGACAAATTATCAACAAGAAACCGTAAAGAGAATTTAGGAGGCTTGTCTCGACCTTTTATAAATAGGATTTGGAATCCTTGCCTCTCGTAGTTTTGCACAAATGGAGGGCCGGCACAATTGGTGGGGTCGGTGCAGCTCGGGCGACGTTGGGAAGTTGGCGTGAGTTGGGGCGGGTGTGCTAGGCTGGTGGGACCTACAAGAAGGTGTGGAAGTCATGCGTGCTTGCAGGCGTGACTTGGGCGGCCATTGGGAAGTCGGTGCAATTGGTGGGGCCGGTGCAACTTGGGCGACGTTCCATATATTTAGGATAAATTGATAAATATGGTTTGTTAAATATATTTTGCGATAGAAATCATGAAAGTCTAAATGTTTTAGTTTTAGTTATTGATATAGGAAATCATAAAAATCTATCCTTATCAATTCTTGTCAATTCTAAAGAGAAAAAAAAAATCAATGAAAGATAGGAAATCTAAAATTTTGAGTACCTTAATCGACGATGTAGTCGATCGAGTGACAAATAGATCGAATCGAATTTGATATTGCTCATTGATGCAGTAGTTGAGGGACAAATGCGCTCATTGATATATAAAAGGAACTCATTTTTTTCCTTCAAAATCGAACTCATATAGCTGCAAGTAGTAATTCTCCGTCACCTTAAGTTTCCTAATAGCTGTATGCGGAATGAAACTGGTGGGTTCGAGCAAACAGATTCGTTTACAACTCTTGACGGTGCTCATCAATGAAAATCAACATAAAACCCTAGCTAACAATCTTAAAAGTAAACCCTAACACTTTTTGCTCCTAAATGAAGAATTAGAAGGACAGGAAGATTACCAGGCAGCAAGTGTTGTTCTTGGAGGAGATCGGGTACGCTTCTAATCGTGTGCACTTTTATGATGACATGCGAGATAGCAAACCCACGGATTATAAAAAATAAAATAATGTAAGCATACGAGATGTAGAGGACAAAAAGAAGGAAGCTGGAGGAGAGAGCCACACGAAACAATGCGATTTAGGTTTTGCATGGGCGTTTTATATAGAGCAAAAAAGAGATATCGACCTATTGGTAGTAAAATAGGAAATTTCACCAAGATATTTGGAATTAATTTTATATTTACCATAAAAACTACAAAAAAAATATTTTTCTTCCAATTGTTTGTATTCAAGAAATTATTTAGAATTTTACTACATTTGGGTAATTATATTAGATTTTTACCATATAATAGTAATAATATAGATATTTTGTCAAAAAATAAAACATGAAAAAGATTTTAGTTTATTTTTACACGTGGATAAAATATGTTTTAAATTTTATTAATTTCGGTTACTTTAATTAGAATTATCAAATTTCTGGAATTCTTTTGTTCTTCCAATGGGATAACATCGAGAAAAGTGATTTAACCAGATAATAATCCATAAAACTGTTAGGGCATCGTACATGAAAAATCGCATTCATAGTTTTTATGCGATTATCTCTATTATTTTTTACTAATGAATTTGTGTTTCGTCTATTGAACAGGATTAGCAATCGACATTGCCGTGGAAAGGAGAATACAATTCGATCTACCGGTAATTGTACAACCCTTTGTATTTTGATTTTGGTTTGGATTTTAAATCGCATTTAGAGTTAATCTAACTATTAGTAGCTTGGAAATATAATTAGGATTTATAATCATGGAAAGTGTAATCGGACATTAAACATTTTTTTTTAATCTTAGATAATAATTTTCTTTTGATGAAATCATGATTGACAACACTTGTTATGATGCGATTTTATTTCAATATATTTTGTGAATTTTAATTTTGTGTAGTACATTTTAGCATATTTTTTGTATATTTCTGGTAATGTTATAAGATTTTATTAGATTTAGTCGTTTTAGGTAATATTTTTTCTTACATGTGATTGGCCGAAAAATACAATGTGAGGAATAAAAATATTTTTTTCAAATTTATTGCTTGAAATTCCATATTGTTACAAAAAAAAAATAATATTGGTGGGGCCAGAATCAACCAGAAGCTCCGATAAAAAACTCTAGTATTTTTTATATAGAGAATGGAGAATATGTCTTTACCTTTTCAAGACAAAATTTCTTTGGTATAAGAATTTTCATTATAATCTATGGAATCTATCCGTTTTTAATAATAACTCTTGAGGCAACTTCTGTTGTATCACCTGTATGCATTTTTTGTCTGGGCTTCAGAACGGGCCCTTTCTGTAGTCAATTCGCCTTGGAAGAAAAATGTTTCATGTATACGCTAATTTTAGTTGTATCCAGCAGTGGTAACTTGGTTTGGATCTATGTGTAAATATTTTTTCACGGATTTAAGGTCAAATTCTCTTAATTTAAGGAGGTGAAAAAGAATATCTCCAACCATAAAATCAGTTATTTTAGTTTTGGAATTTTGTTAACCATTTCATCAAAATCCGAATTTTAATACACATGCTATAATATCCGTAGAAAATTGTGACTGGCTAAATTAGAAGAACATGGAAGATTTAGGATTTTGGCGATCGGAAACAACAATGCTTTTGCTTTTCAAGAGTAATAAACCTTTTTTAAAGGTTTTACCTAAGACTAAGTCTTATGGGCTAGATTGGAGGTGCTAGATTAGCACTTAAGTGTTGCAATTCAAAAAAAAAGTGTGGCAAAAAAGTTAACACTAGTTCTCTTTCCTACCAGTTGCTAGCACATGAAGTAGCATGCTAGATAGTTACGCTGAATCATTCAGCGCCAGGAAAACAATAAAGTTAACACCACCCATACTTTACCTATGTACCTCCCATGGTCTAAAAACAATAAATTTAAACCTAATTTAGAGTGGGTAATGATAGTTCATCTTCTCTGCTGGCGCCCTAATACTAGTAACACCTGTTAAGCCATTATCACCGCCACTTTCAACAAACACAGTCACCAGCATTACCATCTCTTTTCATGATACTACGTACAACTACATGTGGATCTTAGTTAAAGAGTTTTCAAATCATACCACGTCAAAATTGAAAAGGCCCTGAGCCTCAGGTTTGTTCCTATAATGGAATCAAACAAATTTGTCATCAGAGTTTTTCTAAATTGGAATCGTGAATCAAAACTTAATTTGTCTCCATCAAAAATCAAACCGAATCAAACCTAATCCATCAAAATAAACTAAGATTAAAACATAACATAATTTCTAACATAAAATTCGTGATTAAGATTAAGATTAGTTTTAAAATTAAAACTAAAACTTAAATATGAACAAAGATTAAGATCGTGATGTTATACATGGTTACGTTTTATTTGGTAAATTGAAGGTTAAATTGTTGAAAGCACCAACGGATGT
This sequence comes from Papaver armeniacum, assembly GCA_023531295.1. NCBI lineage: Eukaryota > Viridiplantae > Streptophyta > Magnoliopsida > Ranunculales > Papaveraceae > Papaver > Papaver armeniacum. The sequence goes on from JAJJWW010001414.1 coordinate 37,123, forward strand.
TACAGGTTGTGTTATCATCGCATTAGGTAGGTTTTTATTACTCACTTCAATTTAGGTTGAAAATTGTCTCATTTTCCACTGTGAGTGGTACTTAGGAAATATGTGGGTGGTATATAGGTAAAACCTTTTTAAAAGTCAAAAGAAGTTTGTTTGCTTCAGAATTTTTTCTTTTTAAAACTCGTAATCAGAAATGGGCCTCACCACTTAAAATAGGAACTATTTTTTGGGGACCATGATCTTATTAGGCCACCTTTCCTATAGTTATAATGACTAAACTACCCTTAACCTAATTTAATTTAAAACTAATCTAATAACCATATATATATATATAACCACCACCTCCTCCCACCACTGCCGCCCACCATTACCACCTCTCGATTACCACCACCACGTCTAAATATATAACTTAATTTAAATCATTAACATATTTACCTTTTTACCTAATTAAAATTATAACTAATCTACAACTTCTTCTTCCTCTATTCTACAATTTTTCTTCTTCTCTTTTTCATCAATTTATGATCATCTAACCCTGATCATATACAAATCTAATCAAAATCATAAAATTTTTAGCCTGGTCGATTCATTGAATTTTCATCGTCGATTAATCATTTTTTTATAAACAAACCTATCCATAAGTATTTTCCCACAAACCCATTACTTATAATTTGTTTTTGATTGAAATTTTGAGCAGTAGTCATCAAAATATGGTTTAAATGGAAGTTACAGTGGCATGTTCGGATAGGAATAGTTTAAAAAAAAACTAGTTTGCTAACCGAACATTCTGAAACCAAGAACACGAAGAACACTTCGGTTATCACGAATTAATTTTTTCTTACCCTAACCCAGAGTTCGGTTGGTTCGCAATGAAGGCTAAAACTATTTTCTAACCGAACTTTACGAATACTAAAAAAAAAAAAAAAAAAAAATTCTAATGTTACCGAACTGTGCTATTTTGCCCACTATGTTGAGTTTCAATTTAACCGAACTTGTCCCACTATGTTCGGTTTGTTCGCAAAAAAAACTTGACAAACCGAACTCTTAACTAATTGTGTGTAGTTCGGTTAGATATTGGTTGGTATGAAGTTTGCGAAACAACCGAACTTTGTACACTTGGTAAAATCTCAATCAACGCGAAGTTCGGTTACATATAGGTTGCGAACCAACCGAACTTCTAGACCCTAAAGTTCGGCAACATTGCGGGAAAATCGAACATTACTCTGTAAATCCTATAAACAAAGTTCGGTAACCTGCGTGTTAACTGAACGACTAAAAACCTCCATTAAGAGCGAGTTCGGTAACCTGCGTGTTTGGAAAAAGTAACCGAACTACACTTTCGAATGTGTCGATTTTGTTCTACACATAAGGTAACCGAAAAGCCCAAATCTACTTAAAAAATTAACATTTTTTGAAATTTTGGATCAATTCAACCAACATTATCTAAGTTTGAAGCATACACGGGTACCAAATACTCTTCCTCGGTTGTGGTTGATAAAATCCATGTTTTACTTCTTCATCTTCTCTAACTTTACTCTCTCAATAATTCTACTTCTTTTTAAAAAAAACCCATCTGATTTTTTAATCTCACTAATTATCTTTAACTTAATCATTTCACTAATCATTACACTAACTATTATTAACACTAACTAATCATTACCCAAAATTAATCAGGAGGGTAATTTAGGTATTAATAGAAATATCTAGATAAGGGGTGACCTAGATTTGCTTCTAAATGTCTTCTAGAGTGGGCAGTTAGTGAGCAGTTCACGGAGGTTTGTTTCCAGCTTGATTCAAATGTTGTTTTGTTAGCTTTTACAAATAACAAGGTCCCATGGATAGTTAAAAGCAGATGGGAAAGAATAAGGCAACACATACCTGCAATAAGTTTGAGACATTCTTATAGAAAAGTAAACTTCTCTGCCGATGAAATGGCAAAGAAGGGGTTGGTCTAAGTAGGGGGCTATACAATACTATGATTCTAAACCTCACTTCCAGGGAGATTGGAGGAGGAAGATGGTATATATTTGATTTATGTAAAGGATTTAATGTACAATTTTATTTTCAAATTTCTCTGTTTTGTAATGGGCCTTGGAATGTCTTGGCTCCTTTGGTTTTCAATGGGCCTAGTATAATGGGCTCAGTTCTGTAACTTTGATTTTTTGGGTAATAAATTTCATGATTTAGAAAAAAAATAGTTAAATAAACCTAAGAGATAACATAATATTTCATTTGCCTAAGTATGTAGTGAATATCCTACAAAACTAATAACCTAATTATCTAGGTTTCTTTGACGTGGTATTTACTTCACGCACGACACTTGATCTTCTTCTTAGAGTATATAACACGTACATACAAGTAGTTGAGGTGCAGAAAATGACCGAGACAACTGTACGGTCAAGTGAAAACCAAGTCAAGTGAATGTGTAGTTAAGGCACGAAAATCGGGTTAATTCTAGAATATTATGTAATTAATTTTTAGATATTACCTACTCAAAGATACTTAAGATATGATTAATTTTAGACATTACCTATTCAAAAATATTTATGATATGATATTATCTTTCTAGGTTTAATTCACTCTACAAATAGGAGTGTCAAATGTAAATGTAATTATCTAATAATTTTTGATGATCATGGTTTCTCCGAACCTCCAATTGTTGGTCTTGATTTTCTAGCAACCGTGGTGGAGAGTTGCTTCTTCCGTCCACCGTGGTTGCGAGGAATCAAGACCAACAACTGGAGGAGTTAAGAAACCACATCAATATTGTTCTGAACCGTTGCTCTTCGTGAAATCGGGAAATACCAAGAAGTACCGAACCGAATTTTGATCGGGAAGTTACCTTTCCGGGATTAGTTCGTGAAATTTCTCAGGATTTAAAAACATCTTTCCAAGAGTCGTGTTGTTCTTGCACTTCAAGAGGCTTCTGAAGCTTATCTAGTTAGATTGTTTGAGCATACCAACTTGTGTGCGATTCATCCCAAGAGAGTTGCAATCATGCCTAAAGATATTCAATTAGTAAGTCATATTCGTGGGGAAAGGGGCTCAATTTCTTTAAAATTCTTCTATTTTTATAGGTTTAATCTTTTTAGGATATTATTTTTTTCAAGAGCATTTCGTTTGATGAATTTTAAGATATCTTTTGGGTATGATCTTTCATTATAGTCAATGTAATCTAGCTATATGTTATTTATAAAACACTATTTCGCAAAGAAACCCATGATATCCCATTTTTTTTGGGTTGAATAAGAGGTATGCGATTTGATTTTGTTTTATCAAATTCTTTGTTGTTAGTTTGCTCGATCATGGTTAAGCTTTCCAAAATTAAAATCCGATCTGCTCAATACTCGATTCGTATTTAACTCAAACCGTGTCCAATAATCTATCTTTCTAAGTAATTTCTTGATCAATTATGGTGCTAAAAAGGAGTTGGAGGTGATTGGGTGAAGGTTCCGAGTTGTAGAGATTTCTAGAAAGATATTTAAGATATGATATGATATTATCTTTCTAGATTTAATTCAATCTACTACAAATAGGAGTGTCAAATGTAGATGTAATTATTTTAGAATTTCTAATAATCAATATCATTCATTCTTATAGGTCTCTCCAGAACTCCTCCCAGCCGTTAGTCTTGATTTCCTCAACCTGGTGGAGAGTTTCTTAAATCCACCATGGTTGTCAGAAATCAGGACCAACAATGGAGGAGTTAAGAAACCAAAACGTTATTGTCCAGGAACTATTGCTCTTCGTGAAATCGGAAATACCAAGAGTAGTTGAATTTTTGATCAGAAGTTGCCTTTCCATGGATTAGTTTGTGAAATTTCTCAGGATATAAAAACAGATTTTCGGTTCCAGAGTCATGTTGTTCTTGCACTTCAAGAGGCTTCTGAAGATTATTTAGTTGGATTGTTTGAGCATACCAACTTGTGTGCGATTTATGCCAAGAGAGTTACAATCATGCCTAAGGATATTCAAGGGAAACTTGGGGATATGCCCAAAAATCGATTCTCATCTTGGGATATGCCCTAATTCCATTTCCTCGGGAATATGCCCAAAGTAAAGGTTTTCGTTAAGGAACCGTTAAATAGTCAATTTATCGTAAATGTTCTTAACTTTCTCTCTAATTTCTTCGAAGTTTCTTTTGACTGAATATGTTCCTGAACCTTGTAAAGGTGTTATTATATAGTACATTTATTTTTTAATTTGCATATGTAATCCTATTTAACTGTGTGCGAATATTGACTACTTAACGATTTTGGATGGAATTTTGGACAGCTGTGACATATTCCCGAAAACTGGAATCCTGGGGCTTATCCCCAAGATGACAGTCGATTTTGGGGCATTTCCCCAATTTTCTCGATATTCAATTAGTAAGGCGTATTCGTAGTGAAAGGGCTCTACTTCTTTAAACTTCTTCTGTTTTTTTTAGGTTTAAATTCTTTAGGGATATTACTTTTTCAAGAACATTTCGTTTGATGAATTTTAAGATATCTTTTGGGTATGATTTTTCATTATAATTGATGAAATCTAGCTATACGTTATTTTATTTTATTTTAATTGGAAAGAACATACATTATCACTTAAACTAGATTTTAAACTAAATATAAGGAGTATTTCATGAGATCTCCAAACTCATGAGTGGAGACTCGATCCGTTGACCTCCTACTTGAGAGTCAGGCTCCTGGCCAACTGGACTAACCCCTAATGGGATATAACAATATTTCGCAAACAAACCCATGATATCCCGTAATCCTCGGGTTGAATATGAGGTTTGAAATTTAATTTTTGTTTTATCAAATTCTTTGCTGCTAGTTTGCTCGATCATGGTTCGGTTTCCTAAGTGTTATCTCAGCAGCTGCGTGGGAAAGCCTAATAAGCAAGCATCATTTTAGCCGTTAGATCTAATTATACACGGATAAATTGAATTTACTTTATTTTCATTAAAAATAATACAGCTAGCAGAGTTTGCACTTTAGATTTAAGTACCTTTAATTTATTTCTATTTCATTTTATGTCCTTTAATCAGTTATGTGTTTGTTTCATCGTTGTTCTTATTGGAAGAACTTAGAACCGATGATTGATGAAATCGAAAAATAAAGCGGACATACATAAACTATCTTGTAACCTGTGATTTAAATTTAATTTAAAACCTTACGATAGTTGATGATTATCGACCTAAGTTGTCTAAAGATGTTTTGGTGAATCTAAAATCTAAATCACAATTAGCTATTTGGAGTTAATAGTTTGCTCGTGTTTTAATATTGCAAATCTGATTTTGTAAACAACAATTAGTCTAAAATTGATTATTTTTTTTTTTTAAAAAACACGAAACCTAAAAGGATTAAAATACCCGTATATCTTGCATCTTGTTCTTAAACTTCATATCTCAAAATTTAAAATAAAAGCTTTGAGAATTTTTTCATGAGCAATGGAGTTGTTATTCATCAAGATTTGATTTTTTCTTTCAAAATATTGAACCAATATCGGTTTGTATTCTGATCTTGTTAACAAAGCTTGTTCTTCATACCCATCTCAAAGATTTTGGAAACATTAAGATCGAAATTTTTGCTTGATTTTAGGATTTATTCATTAGCTCTTCTCACACCATGCTAGAGGTAGAAAGCAGAATCAAAATGAAGTTGGTTGGTGATGTCAAATTTGTTTTTGGAATAATATGACACCAATTTGGTTGCTCAGCAATTAATTTGTTGTCCTTAGTGATTAAATTCTTTTCTAATCAAATGTTTTTTTTTTTTGAAGATAAAAGAGATAGATTCGCAGTGCTAATCTGTTGCATTCATGCTCATTTGGAACAAGCTCGGTTTGACAGTCCGTACGACATTTAATCAGGATGATAAGCATCCACCTGAAAAAGATACATAATTAGCATTCATATTACATAATTCTAAAGCCTTGACAGTGTCATAGGCCTTTACATGAATTAAAAACATTGGTGTTTCATAAAAATTTAAAACAACAGGGATCTGTGTTCTTCCTTTCTTAGCCAAAAGATCCGCTACCTTGTTACCCTTTCTGTTGACAAGTTGAAAACCTCCAAAAGAAACTAATTTTGTTGCTTTTTTTTTCACTTCATCTAAAATTGCCTTACTTTGCTAGATGATTGTAGTGTCCTCATTCTTGTAGATAGTTAATAGTTGATTGTTATCCTTCAATGACTAGATTTTGCAAATCTTTTGTAATGGCCAATTTGTTATTTTCAAATAGAAGCAAAGCTCTGCTTCTTCATCTTATGAAGTTCGCACCTTGCCAATCTGCTCCTTTGAAAGCCCCTGAATTTTCTCTTTCTAATCAAATGCTCAAAGCCTCCAAAAATGATGATATTATAAAGATAATTTGAAAGTTTATATAATATTTTATAGTTGTATTCTTTTTTAGGAAAGATGAGATCAACTCAATTCAATCAGATACAATTTGATCCGGCTATTGTGATGCTTGCTTATTAGGCTTTCCAATTTTGCGTGGGACAAAAGACTTTATCAAATTAAAATGTGGGAATGTTATAATCACCTGTACTATCCATGGATCCTCCACAAATACCCTTATCCATTATGTATATACCCCTACCTTCTAAAAAGGAAACTAAAAAATAATAATATTCCATTTTTACCCATTAAACAAAAGAGGAAATAAGTTTATTTCATTTACAGCTATCAGATCTAAATATATTCTCTCTCCCGCCTCTACATTTCAGTGGTCCTCCTCCTCCACCACATCCGTCGTCACCAACACCACCACTAAATCGACCAAACCAAACTCCACCACCATTATCTCCACAATCAACATCTCCACCTCTATCTATAACATTCTAATTTGTGTTTTTTTTTATTTACAGTTAGAATCGAGACAAAGATGTAGGTTTTTCGATGAAATTGAAATCATCATCAGATGCAGTAGAATTTGATAATTGTTCTTCATCTTCTTCCTCCCGAATTTGATAATTGATCCCATTTTAAAGATTTTTCGATCTATTAATTTCAATTTGAAGATTCATGGAGTTATATGAGTTGATCTAGATATTAACAGGTATGATTATTATAGGTTTAGGTCTTTAATTTTGATCTGAAGAACCACTCATGAATAAGAAATTCACGTTGTTGTTAAATTCGAAAATTGTCACATCGATTTGATTTGATAGATTCGATGATTTGAGAAGAAATGGAAGGTAAATCAGAATAATCCGGATGAAGAGATTATTTGTGAAGAGATGATGGTCGTTAGTATCGATCGATTTAGGCCTGATCGGGGAAATAATAGGTGAAGATGAAATTAATCGAGAGATTCGTGAATCGGTGAGAATGAACCAACTAGTTTGATGTATTAATTTGGATATGTTAATTGTTTTTATTTTCATTCATATGTATGATTTTTTTTTTGATTTGTTGGTGAGATTTTAGGAATTTTGTGAATGATTTTTATTGGTGATTGAATATTCTGTGATTACAAAATGCAAAAGTTGTTCTCAATTCAAGCTTATGGAGGTGCTTATAGTTTGTCTTTGTTGCGTAGTTGATGTTATGGCGGTGAATGTTGTGTTTGCAGCATTGTTTGTGGTAGTGTATATTGTGGTGGTGGCGATTGGTGGTTATTTTTGTGTTTACAACAACCTTTGGTGGTGGATTTTAGTCTAATGTATAGGAGGTGATTAGAGCATTTATGTTGGTGTTGGTGCGTGGAGGTGGTGGTAGTGTAAATGGAAGTAGCAAACCTTATGTTGATGTTAGTAACTTAGTGATATATGAATGATATGTTAATGTTGATAGGGTTCTTACTCAGGGAAATGTATTTGATTGTAAGACAACTTGTCCAAGTTGCCTTCATATACTGAGGGAGACAACTTGAACAAGTTTCCTCCATATATCGAGACAACTTGAACAAGTTTCCTCCATATACGAAGACAACTTTGGCTAGTTACCTCCATATGGAACAACTATGGAGGTGAGAGTCTTTGGCTAGTATAGTTACTGAGATAAGCCGATGGATGAAGTCGTTTGTGCTTTGTTGATGAACGAATATGTGCTCGGCGGTGAAGAGCGGAACAAGGAGTTGTTGTTGCTTGTGTGTTGTTGATGGTATTTGAGTAAGGGTATGGAAGTGACTTATGTTGCAAGTGTGCATATATGGTTGTGGTCATGAATCATTGCGAGTAGAGTTGCGGTAGCGAGAGATGGAGGATGTGGTGATGTGTAGTGGTGGTTTGAATCGTTGGTTGAGCAATCTTGGTGGTGTGGTGAATATGTGAGTCTTCTTACTTGGGTTTGCAATTGAATATGTGCTAATGCAGTAAAGAGACATGAAGCAGGAGAGGATGGTATGTAATTTTAATATGTTGTTTTATATTGAAGAATCTGTGGTGCAATGGTAGCACAACTGACTATATGTCAGAAGATGTGTGTTCGACTCACATTAGGTTCATCATTTGTGTATAATTATTTTTTTTTGAGACAACTTTGTGCTAGTTGCCTTCATTTTTGAAGACAACTTGAGATAGTTGCCTTCGTTTTTTGAAGACAACTTGAGCTAGTTGCCTTAGATTCGGAGGCAACTTGAGTTACTTGTCTCCATTTGTTTTAGCAACTTGTTCTTGTACCCTATTTTTATTTGAGACAACTTGAGCTAGTTACATCCACTTTTGGAAACAACTTGAGCAAGTTGCCTTGAGTTTGGAGACAACTTGACAAGTTGACTCCACATGGTGGTGGTGGAATTGGTGGTTCTTGGTGGTGATTGGCGAGCGCGCGGTTGTTGTTGGTGGTGGTAGTTAGCAGCGCGGTGGGTGGTGGTGGACAAGTGGCGGTTTTCGGTGGTGGTGGTAGTTGGCGGTGTGTCAGTGGTGGTGGTGGTGGCGGCGGTAAGTGGTGGTGGTTGGCGGCGGTGGCGGAAAGTGGTGGTGGTTGGCGGCGGTGGACAGTGGTGGTAGTTGTTGGCGGTGGTGGATAGTAATGGTAAGAAGTAAAGTGTTTTTTTTTTTTTTTTTGAATAGTGTAGTGATAGTGTTTTCTATATACATTATATAAAAAAGAGGGCATTTTAGTAATGTATTAAGCTTAGGGGTATATATTAAGTTTGAAATGGTATTTTTTAAAGGGGTCTCATATTAGGGGTATATAGATAATGTTCCCAATTAAAATCCACATTTGTTCAATACTCGCCAGTCCATATTTAACTCAAACCGCGTCCAATAATCTATTTTTTTAAGTAATTTAGTAATTTACTGATCAATTATGGTGCTAAAAAGGAGTTGGAGGTGATAAGGCGAAGGTTCCAGAGTTGTAGAGATTTCAGAAGTCATTACTCATATCATCACGATACTTGTCAAGAAGCACGAAGTTTCTGGGTTCACGTCGCAAATGAGATTTTTTATTTTTTATTTTTTGATGGAATGCGGAGTGATATTAGTGCTCCGAGAACACCGAGGATGTTATTATTCATTGTACATTTTGTACTTGTGCCTTCTGTGTTCGGAAATATAAATGATATATACAAACAAAACAAAAGCAAAATCATAAACTGTGTGGTTCCCAATTACCAAATAACTTTTACAATGCATTACCTAATTTCTTTCTTAAGTCGCTGCCAATATCCTGTTTTTTATCCAGTTCTTCTTGAAAGAAGAATCGAAAACATCCAAATAGAAATCTGGAAAGTTGCTTGCATCATCCAAATGGTTCAAAATGAGCCTCATCGTCCAGAATAGTGTCTGACTATCTAGCTCCCAGGATTTACAAGCTGCCCTATTATTTTGCATAATGACCGAAAATCTGCATTATAACCCAAAATCAAATATTCGCACACCTAAATTGTGCTATTTTTTTTTCTTCTTTTCAGTTTTTATAAACTAGCAAATACTTCATTGCAGCTTCATGAGTTCGAAACACGAGGTGATGATACCAGTGGCACGAGTTCGAATCTCTACCAGCACAAAATTATTTACCGATCAAAAAATTTAAAGTTACACGAACAAAAGTGACAAGGAACTGGACAACAAAAACAACCCAGCTAAACAAACATGACGTTTTTCTCTAAATTAAACACGCAGAACAGACCAGCATAATAGATTACTCTTTACTTTTCAGATTCCTCTTAACATTCAGAATTGGAACTGAACCACCGTCAGACTCCTGGCCTGCTCAAGCCTAACCTTCATACTCACTCTGGCCTAAGGGCTCAAATGCATCCTGAGATTTATTGGCATTCTTATGTGGAGACTTTGCATGCCTTCGCTTTTGATCCATCGTGCATGACGGCCCTCACTCTAGATCCATAGACGACGAACTCTTTCTCTGAATCAACATATTTAAGTCCCTTTTCAAGATCAATCAAATCAGACAAGGACATCCTTTTCACCCTCGGGCCAACTCTTGGGTCATTACAAGGCCTTCTAATGATTGAACAAAAGTGTGTAGAAGCAGTATAGTTGTACGCTTGATGGAATTGCCGCTGTGCTATGTCGAAGTCTTCTAGTGTTCTTGTATTTTACCTGGCTACTTGTTATATATTCTAGTGTTTGTAAATCAAAATGTGGGCATTGAAATTATGGAATTTAATGTTGCAGGTGACTTCAATGGAAATCGAACAGCTAAAGCGTAAGAAACAAGCAGTCTGTGCGTGAAAAGGGTTTGTGCTTGCTCAATGCAGAATAGTGAATTCAATAGTTGGGTGTAGAGGTTGCCCATCCGTATGAACACAAACCAACCAATGAGAGCAAACTATACAAGGCATACAGATTTTGTGTTTTCTTTCTTCAAAAACAGAAACCTACCCCAAGTCGGTATACTTCTAAATCTAAACCGCCTTAACCTTTCATCTATTCCATATAAATACCCACAAGTACCACCGCTATCACTCACAAAAAAAAAAATTAAGAAACCCTTAATTTTCTTTCTCTCCTTTCAGATTTCTTCTTCGTTTCATCGTCAATGTGGCTCGTACTAAGCAGACCGCTTGTAAGTCTACAGGAGGTAAAGCTCCAAGGAAGCAACTCTCCACCATTGTTGCGAGGAAATCAAGACCAACAAATGGAGGAGTTAAGAAGCCACACCGTTATCGTCCAGGAACTGTTGCTCTTCGTGAAATAAGGAAATTGAAACGACAAGGTAGAGAATTGCGAAGGTTTTCTTATTATGAAAAACTTGAGTTACAAACAGGTTTTCCCTGTAACTAAATAGGTGAAGATCCCAAAAACAAATCTACACAAAATAAATATCTTTCCTAACTAATAACATATTGAACCATATATACAATATACACAATAAATATATATATCTCCTAATACTCCCCCTCAAGTTGGAGCATGGGATCACGAATGCCCAACTTGCGAAGAAGCGTACTCAAACCGAGGACGTCCAAGAGCTTTGGTGAAAATGTCTGCAAGCCGAGCAGCCGTTCAGTACATGAGAAGTAACAATAGCACTGATTGAATTTGATCGCGCACATAATGACAATCAATCTCAATATGTTTGGTGCGTTCATGAAAACAGATTAGCAACAATATGTAGAGCGGATTGACTATCACAAAAAGGCGCATAGGCCGAGAATGAATAACACCTAGAGATTTCAATAATTCCTTTAGCCATGTGAGCTCACTACACGTATGAGCCATGGAACGGGACTCGGCCTCAGAAGAACGAGATACCGTGTGTGTTGCTTCTTTGTCTTCCAAGATATAGGCGAGCCGCCCAAAAAAATAAAGTAACCAGTAAGCGAACGACGGCTAAGAGGACAGGAGGCCCAATCAGAATCACAATAAGCAGTAAGTTGAAGAGCACTATCCTTGCGTAATATAATCCCTTGACCAGGATGGCCCTTTAGATAACGAAGAACCCAAGAGCAGACTTCCCAATGAGATGCGAGGAGACTCCATAAATTGAGCCAATATATGCACTGAATAACACAATTCAGGACGCGTAATAGTCAAATAAATCAAGCGTCCAATAAGACGACGATACTGGGATGCATCAGAATACAAAGGTCCATCATCCAGAGCTAAGCGATGATGCTGATCAATGGGTGAAGTAATTGGTTTGGCTCCAAGAAGGCCGTCTCATGAGAATGTCCAATGTGTATTTAGTTGAGATAAAAATAGTCCATCGGCTCTCGAGAAATTTCAATACCAAGAAAATACTTGAGGTTGCCCAAGTCTTTCATATGAAAACAATTGCTTAAATATGCTTTAAAAGCGATAATAAGCAGCTGAATTGTTCCAAGCAATAATTAAATCATCCACATAGACAAGTACATTGATAGAATTCTCACCTCGTCGTAGGGTAAATAGAGAATAAGTCAAGATAAGACTGTGATAAATCCAAATGCCTTAAGAGCACCCGCAAGCTTAGCAAACCAATTACGAGGAGCTTGATTTAAGTCCATACGTAGATTTATGGAGTCGACACACTTTACCAGAGACTTAGTCGAATATCCGGGAGGAAGTTGCATATATACTTCCTCATCAAGATCCCCATGTAGAAAGGCATTGTGAACATCCATTTGATGTAACTCCCAATCACGAGCAATCATGATTTGCTAAAAAAGTTCTAATGAAACCATTTTAGCTACGGGAGCAAAGGTTTCATTATAATCCACCCCTTCAACTTGTCTATTACCAAGAACAACCAAGCGAGCCTTATACCAGCTCGACACTACCATCAATTATATTTAATTTTGTAAACCCATTTGCATCCAATAGCTTTCTTCCTGGCGGCAAATCCGTAATAGATAACGTGCCATTTTTATCAAGAGCACCAATTTCCTCGAACATAGCTACACGCCAACATGGAAGGCGAAACTTTCATGATAACTTGGTAGGTTCTTTAAGAGTAGTAATCGCCGCCAAAAGCAGTATGATTAGCGAGAAAAAATTTGCACAAGACACATAATTAGTAATGGGATAAGGCGTACTCGAGGACGTTGACGAGTGAGGAGTGGAGGAGGCGGGGTCTATTACTGCAGTAGTATTACAAACATAATCCCTTAATCGACTATTAGGAACTCGGGACCGAGCACTCGTCGAACTGTCGTGTCGAAATATCATCTTCATGTCTGTCGAAATGTCGACTTCATGTACGCGTCGGAAACTACAACGGCTGGCAGCCGGTGGTCGGTATCTCGAGCGTATTAGATGAAACACGGTGCAGTACACCTTGTAAACTAGCCTCGAGATGAGACAAAAACATTTGAATCAACATTCTTCGAATTTTCAACGCCGAGATAAGACAAAACCTTCATCTGACTCATTAAGTGAAGTCACAACAGGTCGGCAGTTCGAATTTGCACCGACGTGTCTCGTGGAATGGACAAGCAGTGTGGTATGCGTCCGTTCACCGTCCCCGGCTCCCGACGTGATCGTGTCTAATCGAGTTTCCACCCGCGAATGACTATGTTCGAAATCTGGGTACTGTCGACGAATTGCAGTGCTGTCGACTACCCCTCGGATCGTGTTTTGACTACCACATGAACTCTTAGTGGCCGGACTATGTACTGTCGTACGCCAACAATCTCAAATCACCCATTCTCAGAAAAACCATTCAACTCAAACGTGCAGTCTTCATCGTTACTTTCTAAAAAGTTGTCGGTATGCGGAAATTTGTTTTCAAAGAAACTACGTCCACGAGACACAAAAAATTGTTTGGTTTCCAAAATCAAACAATCGCCAACCCTTTTTTCCATGAGGATAGCCAGCAAGATACATTTCCGGCTTCGTAGTTAAACTTATTACGATCACGAGGCACAACACTTGCATAGCACAAACATCCAAATACCCGAATAAGATTATAAATAGGAGGCTCTATGTAACAATTCATATGGAGTTCTCCCATTGAGCAAGGGGAGTAGGCGTGCGATTAATAATATAAGCGGCAGTTTAGAATGCACTCACCCTAAAACCGAAGAGGTAAATTTGCTTGAAAACGCAAAGCACGACCCACATTCAATATATGACGATGTTTGCGTTCACTCGCTTATTTGCTCGGGGTGTATCCACACATGAGGTTTGAAATTCTATTCCTTGTTGAGAAAAGAATGGAATAAAAGGACTTAAACCCTCGTACCATTATCACTACGAACACGTTTTAACTTGTCTATCAAATTGTGTCTTAGCCATAGCAAAAAAATTACGGGAAATTCTTCACCACCTCGGTTTTATGTTAACAAATAAACCCAAACACAACGAATAATCATCAGCAATCGTTAGAAAATAGTGTGCACCAACAAGGAAGACGAAGTACTATACGTCCACCTCATACATCACAATGAACTAAACCGAAGATGTCATTAGCTTTATTCTCACTAATAGGAAACCAGCACAAGTTTGTTTAGCCTTAAAACAAGTATCACACGGTTCATTGAAAAACTCCGACAATCAACTTTGTTCATACCAGAAGCAAAGAAATAATCTTATTAGAAGGATGACCAAGACGATATGCCATAAGTTATAATCTTCACCGTAGGTAACTCGATTTGCCATAACAGTGTCCGTTGTGGAAGATATAGACCCCATCTCGTTCCTCTCCACACCAATTAGCGTCCTCAATGATGCGGTCTGTATCACACATAACTTATCGGTCAAAGTGACAATACATTTCGAGATCTTTAATTAAACATGCTAACGAAATCAAATTACGTTGAAGATCTAGAACATATAAAACACGATATAATCTCATATTGTCTCCAAACACCACAAGTGCCTTCACAGCAATTGTATGTCCTGTTCGGAAGTTTGACTAAGAAACACCTATTTGATATGTTTTTAGAAAAACTCTTTCCTTCCCGTCATATGCCTTGAAGCCCCGTATCAAGTATCCACTACTGACATCTTTTCCTTGAACCATCCTTATTCGAAAGAATTAAGCATATTCACAATAGCTTTCCTTTGTGCATCGTTGATAGTATTAGCAAGTGGTACTTTCCGATCTTGTGATGAAATATAGCCATTTGAATTCACATCAATATTCATAAGTGCGGTATTAACAACAACTTGTACTTCTTGTTCATAATTATCTCCATCCGGTTCATTGTATCACCTACATCCTTCTAAATCATACGGTATGATGATTTCGCCGTAAAATTGAATCAATTTTAGGTTTATAATAAGAAGTCGATTCTTCCAAGCCATGACGTTTCAAAAGAGAGATTTGCTTCGATTTTCAATTATTTAGGTTATTTTGATTTCTCGCTCGATGCCATGAAACATAAGGTAGAGAATTGCGAAGGTTTTCTTATTATGAAAAACTTGAGTTACAAACAGTTTTCCCCGTAACTAAAAAGGTGAAGATCCCAAAAAGAAAAACAAATCTACACAAAATAAATATCTTTCCTAACTAATAACATATTGAACCATATATACAATATACACAATAAATATATATATCTCCTAATA